>JAJGSR010000067.1:0-59804 GCA_020745775.1 Theristicus caerulescens
GCGGGTCCCCAGCGGGCTCGGGTCCCCCGGGACGCGGGCGGCCGCTCTCACCAGCTGCTCCCGGTACGGGAACTCCTTGCCGCCGTCGGCGCCATCGCGGTAGAAGTCCTGGAGGAACCGCTTCGCCTTCTCTGCAGGGGGGATCTCGGTCACGGCCCGGCCGGTCCCCCCCGGACCCGGAGCACCCCCGGCCCAGTCCCCCCGTCCCCAGAGCCCCCCCGGTCCGAGCCCCCCCCGTCCCCGGAGCCCCCCCCGGCCCGGTCCCCCCCGTCCCCGGAGCCCCCCCCGGCCCGGTCCCCCCCGGCCCCCGGAGCACCCCCGGCCCGGTCCCCCCCGGTCCCCGGAGCCCCCCCCGTGTCCCCCCCCCCCCGGAGCACCCTCGGCCCGGTCCCCCCGTCCCCGGAGCCCCCCCCGGCCCAGTTCCCCCCGGGCCCAGAGCCCCCCCCGGCCCCGGAGCCCCCCCCGGCCCGGTCCCCCCCGGGCCCAGAGCCCCCCCCCGTCCCCGGAGCCCCCCCCCGGCCCGGTCCCCCCCCGGCCGCCCGCACCTTTCTCGGCAGCGTAGTCGCGCGGCGCCATGGCGGACTCTGTCCCGGACCGGACCGGGCCGGGTCACTTCCGGTTCTGGTTCCGGTTCCGGCGCTGTCCCGGTACGGGTCCCCGCGGGGGTCGCTCCCGGCCCCGCCGCCGCCGCTCCGGCTCCCGCCGCCGCCACCAAAAGTGGCGCGAAAACCGGCGCCACGTGACCGCCCGTCGCCCAATCCGGCGCAGGCCACGCCTTCGCGGCGCCGGCCAATAGCGGGGCGCGCCGGCCCGCGCCGCTGGCGGCGGGGTCATGTGACCGCCACCCGCCCGGCGGGACGCAGGTTCGCGGGGTCCCGCAGGGGCGCTGGCCACGCCCCCTCTTAAAGGGGCCGCGGCCGGGGGGGCGCTGGGGGGGGGGGGGGCGAGGAGCCGGGGGCGGCCTGGGGGGTGCTGAGCCCTGGGGGCCGGGGGGGCCTTGGGGTGCGGGGCTCAGGGGCCGGGGGGGGGGGGGCGGGGTGCTGGGGGCTCGGGGGGGCGCAGAGCTCGGGGGGGCGCAGGGGCCTGGGGGGGGCGCAGGGTGCTGGGGGCTCTGGGGCGGGGGTCTCGGGCTTGGGGGTGCGCAGAGCTCGGGGGGGCGCGGGGCCTGGGGCGCTCAGGGACCTGAGGAGGGGGCATAGGGTGCTGGGGGCTCGGGGGGGGGGGGCGCAGGGTGCTGGGGGCTCTGGGGCGGGGCAGGGGTTTCGGGGGTCTGCAGAGCTCGGGGGGGGCGCGGGGCCTGGGGGGCTCAGGCCAACCCCTCCCCGTCCCCCCAGCGCGGCCATGCTGTCCCAGATCTTCATCCTCTCCTCCAAGGGCGACCGGCTCATCCACAAGGACTGTATCCTCCGCCCCCTGCACCCCCGGGGGTCCCCCCGCCTGGGGGGCTCCCCAGGGCCCCCCCCGTGTCCCCCCCATTCTCCTTAACCCCCCCAGTCCGCGGGGAAACCTGCGGCACCAGCACGGACCTCGCTGACGCCTTCTACCGCAGGATCACCTCGCTGCCGGGGGACCAGGCCCCTGTCTTCATGGTAAGGGGGGGCCGAGGGGGACCCGGGGGGGTCCCACGGGGGGGTCACAGCTCTGCTCCCCCCCCCAGGCACACGAGGGACGGCACTTTGTCCACGTGCGGCACGCAGGGCTCTACTTCGTGGCCACCACGACGCCGGACGCGTCGCCCTTCACCCTGGTGGAGTTCCTCAACAGGTAAAGGGGGCTCAGGGGGGCCAGCGGGGGGCTGGGGGGGGCCAGTGGGGGGAGCTGGGGACCCCCTGATGCCGCGGGTCCTGCCGCAGGCTGGTGACGCTGCTGCGGGACTTCTGCGGGCCCCTCAGCGAGAAGAACGTCAGCCTCAACTTCGCCCTCATCTACGAGCTGCTGGATGAGATGCTGGTGGGGACATTGCCGGGGGGGGGTGCTGGGGACACGCCTGGGGGTCCTGGGGGCACCTGGGGGTCCTGGGGGCACCTCACGGGGCTGGGGACACGCCTGGGGGTCCTGGGGGCACCTGGGGGTCCTGGGGACACCTCACGGGGCTGGGGACACCTGGGGGTCCTGGGGACACCTCACGGAGCTGGGGACACGCCTGGGGGTGCTGGGGGCACCTGGGGGTCCTGGGGGCACCTCACGGGGCTGGGGACACCTCACGGGGCTGGGGACACCCCGTGGGATGGCGGGGACCCCCTTGGGCCTGGGGACAGCCCGGGGGGTGACGGGGACCACGCCGGAACACCCCGTTGGGCCACCCCGGGGGGGGGGACAGGGGACAGTTTGGGGGGGGACAGGGGACACTCCAGGGGCCACGTGGGACAGCTTCGAGGGGGTGACAGCCCCCCCGCCCCCCCCAGGACTACGGCTACGTCCAGACCACGGCGCCCGAGGTGCTGCGCAATTTCATGCACACAGAGCCCGTGGCCACCAAACCCTTCAGCCTCCTCGACCTGGGCTCCATCGGGCTGGTGAGGACCCGTGGCCACCCCAAGGGCCCCCCCAACGCCCCCCCCCGGCCCCCTCAGCCCAGCCGGGGTGCCCAAACCCTGCGTCCCCCCCCCCCCCCCGTGTCGTTGCAGTTCGGCGCCGAGACGCAGCAGAGCAAGGTGGCCCCCAGCTCGGCTGCCAGCCGCCCCGTGCTGCCGCCCCGGGGGGAGCAGGTAGGACCCCCCCAATGTCCCTGTGTCCCCCTGTTGTCCCCCCCTCAGCCTTGACCCCCCCCCTTTCTGGCTACAGGGCACCAGGAATGAGGTTTTCGTCGATGTGGTGGAGAGGCTGACAGTGGTCATCGCCGCCAACGTAAGCGGGGATGGAGACCCCGTGTGTCCCCAGAGCATCACCCCACGTCCCCTGGGTGCTTTGGCTCTGCCCGCCGCCCCCAGCCCCGCCCCGGGACCCCCGTGTCCCCCTCATCCAGCCCCCCGCCCTTCCCGGCTCAGCGCCCGTCCCCTCTCCCCAGGGGACACCCATGAAGGTGGACGTCCAGGGGGAAATCCGCCTCAAGTGCTACCTGCCCGGCTCTGTGGGTAAGGGGGGCAGGGCTGGGGCGCCAGGGCCCGGGGACCCCCGGGCCGTGCCCCGGGCCGACCCCGCGCCGTCCCCGTCCCCGCAGAGATGCGCATTGGGCTGACGGAGGAGTTCTGCGTGGGCAAGTCGGAGCTGCGGGGTGAGCCCCCCCCCAGCACCCCCAAATACCCGCCTCTGCCCCCCAGCACCCCCTAACACCCCTGGCTGCCCCCCAGCACCCCCAAATACCCGCCTCTGCCCCCCAGCACCCCCTAACACCCCTGGCTGCCCCCCAGCACCCCCCAAATACCCGCCTCTGCCCCCCAGCACCCCCTAACACCCACCTCTGCCCCCCAGCACCCCCAAATACCCACCTCTGCCCCCCAGCACCCCCCTAACACCCACCTCTGCCCCCCAGCACCCCCAAATACCCGCCTCTGCCCCCCAGCACCCCCAAATACCCACCTCTGCCCCCCAGCACCCCCCTAACACCCACCTCTGCCCCCCAGCACCCCCCAAATACCCGCCTCTGCCCCCCAGCGCCCCTGGCTGCCCCCCAGCCCCCCCCCCCCCCCCCCCCCGCTTTGCCCCCCACACCCCGTAGCACCATTCTCTGCCCCCCCAGGCTACGGCACAGCCGTCAGGGTGGACGAATGCGCCTTCCACAGCTCAGTCAAGCTGGACGAGTTCGAGAGCGGGAGGGTCCTGAAGGTCACCCCAGGCCAGGGGGAGGTGAGGGACACCGGGGGACACCGGGGACACCAGGGGACGTGGGGGGGCTGCCGCAGCCCCCCCTGAGCCCCGTCTCCCCCAGCTCACGCTCATGCAGTACCAGCTGGCGGACGACATCCCCTCGCCTCTGCCCTTCCGCCTCTTCCCCACCGTGGACCAGGACCCCACGGGGAGGTGAGGGGGGGTCTGGGGGTGTCACCCCCCCTTCTGACCATCCCTGGGGGGGGTGACCCCAGTTCCGACCATCCCCGTTTCCCTGCAGGCTCCGGCTGTACCTGAAGCTCCGCTGCGACCTGCCCCCGAAGAGGTAGGTGTCCGGGGGGGCCAGGGGACCGCGGCAGAGCCCGGCCCTGACCCCCCCCCCCCCGAATTCCAGCCAAGCCCTCAACGTCCGCCTGCAGCTGCCCGTGCCCAAGGGGGTGAGCAGGTGGGTGCCGGCATTTGGGGGTCTGGGGGCTGTCCGCCGCCTTGTCACCCCCTCACCCCCCCCCGTGCCCCCCCAGCCTGGCACAGGAGCTGAGCAGCCCCGAGCAGACGGCCGAGCTGCAGCCCAGCACCAAGTCCATCCGCTGGGACATCCCGCGCTGCCAGGGCGGGTCGCAGCTCTCCGCGCTCTTCAAGGTGAGGCCGGGGGGGGCTGAGGGGCTCCTCGGGGAGCCTTTGGGTACCCGTCCCCCTTGCGGGGCCTGGGGACGGGCAGGGACCCGCGTCCCCTTTGGAGGGGGCAGCTGTGGGGCGCGGAGCCGGCGTCCCGTGCCGTCCCCGGTATCGCCGCGCCCTCCCCGCAGCTGGAGGTGCCGGGGCTGAGCCGCGCGTCGCTGCTGGAGCTGGGCCCGGCCAACCTGGCCTTCGAGCTGCCCGCGCACACCTGCTCGGGGCTGCACGTCCGCTTCGTGCGGCTGCCGGGGCCGGCGGGGCCCCCCCACCGCTGGGTGCGCTACCTCACCCACAGCGACTCCTACGTGCTGCGCCTCTGAGGGGGGTCCCCCCGCCGAGACCCCCACCCTGCGGGGACCCGCGCCCCGAAAGAGGAACCCGCGCCCCGCTGCCGGCGTCAACCAAGTATTTATTAACCGAACAGGTTGCACCGAACAGGGCCCAGGGAGCCGGGCTCCCCCGATCCGGGCTTCTAACAACAATAAACAGGCACCAAACTGCTCCGCGCCCGCAGGGCTCCCTCGCTCAGGCGTCCTGTGGGGAGAGGGGTCCCGTGGGACCCCCCAGAGTGGGGGAAGGCTCTCCTTTGGGGTCCCTCTTCCCCAGGGACCCCGTGCGTTCCCCCCAGCTCACCTCGATGCCCAGGATGGTGGAGTCGAAGAGGTCCCGGAGCCGGTCCTGGGAGGCTGGCAGAGTCTGGGGGGGCAGGATGGGGCTGGGGGGGGCACCCCAGGGCGCTGCCGGCTGCGCCCCGCAGGGGCAGCGGGGACCCTGGGGGGCGGCCTCACCCTGTCCTGCTCTGGGGTGTTCTCCTCATTGCTCTCCTCTTCAATTGCCACCTCGTCTTTCTCCTCCTCCTCCTCCTCCACCATCAGGCTGAGCCTGGGGGAGAGCGGAGGGAGGGAGGTGCGGGATGGAGGACGCCCCCCGAGACTCCCCCCGTGCCCCCGCGCCCACCCCGTGCCCCCTGGCCCTCGCTCACCGGTTCGTCCTGCTGCGCCGGCGGGATAGGGAGCTGCTGCGGGAGGAGAGGACGGGGAATCGGGGGGGGGCCCGGGCAGGGGGGCACCCGGTTTGGGGGGGGGCTCGCCCCCAGCCACTCACCTCTGCAGGAGGCCGGGGTCGGAGCCGGGGTCCCGCGCTGGTGGCCAGCGCAGGGGGGGCCGGGGGCCACCTCGCAGCGCGGTGGAGGTCAGGGCTGGGCTGGGGAGGCGGCTGCTCGGCCACGGGCTGGAGCTGGGGTGCTCCGAGGGGGCTGTGGGAGCGGGCTGAGCACGGGGACCCCTGCCCCATCCGCACACCCGATCCCTGTCCCCAAGCCCTGTCCCCGTCCCCATGCCCTGTCCCCATTCTGGAGCCCCGTCCTTGTCCCCGTCCCCAGACCCGGTCCCCATTCTGGAGCCCCGTCCTTGTCCCCGTCCCCAGACCCTGTCCCCATTCTGGAGCCCCGTCCTTGTCCCCGTCCCCAGACCCTGTCCCCATTCTGGAGCCCCGTCCTTGTCCCCGTCCCCAGACCCTGTCCCCATTCTGGAGCCCCGTCCTTGTCCCCGTCCCCAGACCCTGTCCCCATTCTGGAGCCCCGTCCTTGTCCCCGTCCCCAGACCCTGTCCCCATTCTGGAGCCCCGTCCTTGTCCCCGTCCCCAGACCCTGTCCCCATTCTGGAGCCCCGTCCTTGTCCCCGTCCCCAGACCCTGTCCCCATTCTGGAGCCCCGTCCTTGTCCCCGTCCCCAGACCCTGTCCCCATTCTGGAGCCCCGTCCTTGTCCCCGTCCCCAGACCCTGTCCCCATTCTGGAGCCCCGTCCTTGTCCCCGTCCCCAGACCCTGTCCCCATTCTGGAGCCCCGTCCTTGTCCCCAGACCCTGTCCCCATTCTGGAGCCCCGTCCTTGTCCCCGTCCCCAGACCCTGTCCCGTCCCCTCCCAAGGACAGTCCGGCTCTGGGTGACGGCACCGACACGAACGCCTCTTTGCCACCTCTCGGCTCCCCGCCCCGCAGTGACCCTGGCTCTGCACTGGGGAGCCTCGCACTGGCCCCAGCCTCCGGCCAGAGCCCCCCCGGCGAGGGACAGAGCGGGACGAGCCCCCCAGCCCCGCGCAGCCCCCGGGAGATGGGGTCCCCCGGGCGCAGCCCCTGCCTCACCGTCCAGGCGGGGTCTCTTGGCAGCGGAACCGGGCAGGGGGTGCGGGCGGGGGGCTGAGCTGCGGCTGCTCGCTGAGCCCCCCTCCTCCTGCAGCTGCAGGGAGTTGCGGTAGGTGACAAGGGACGGCCACGGCGCGTCCCGCGGCGCCAGCCACTGCCGCTCCTGGCACGTCTTCTCCAGGTAGGCCAGGCTGCGGGGGGACGGGGAGACACGTGGGTGACGTGGCACCAGGAACCCGTGGGGTGCTGGGGGGCACCGCATGGCCCCCGGAGACCCCGCACGGCCCTGGGGGACCCCACATGGCCCCCGGGGATCCCACGTGAACCCCGAGGACCCCGCTGCGGACCCCACATGGCCCCCGGGGATCCCACGTGAACCCCGAGGACCCCGCTGGGGACCCCACATGGCCCCCGGGGATCCCACGTGAACCCCGAGGACCCCGCTGGGGACCCCACATGGCCCCCGGGGAGCCCACGTGAACCCCGAGGACCCCGCTGGGGACCCCACATCGCCCCTGGGGACCCAAATGGGACCCTGGGACCCCGCTGGGGACCCCACATCGCCCCTGGGGACCCAAATGGGACCCCGGGACCCCATGCCCCCCACTCACAGCAGGGCCTTGTCGGGGCGCAGCAGCCGGGGTGAGAACTCACTCAGCACCTCCAGGAAGGGCAAGTTGAGGGGCGGCAGCCCTGGCCCAGGGCCCGGAGGCTCCTGGAAGGCGAACTGGATCCCCTCCCTGGCCGGGGCAGAGGGATGAGGGGTCAGGCTGAGCCCCAGCCCGGCCCCCCGGCCCCCCGGCCCCCCAGCCCCTCGCACTTGTGCATGCTGAGCAGCGCCGGGCGGTTGCGGAGCTGGTGGAGGCTGAAGAGGAGGGAGAAACGCCGCGCCAGGTCCCGGATCTCCAGGAAAGCCTCAGCCGCCCGGATCTCGGGGCCCTGCTGCAGCAGCAGCTCCGTCATCAGCTGCACAAGGGCAGAAGGTGAGTGCGGGACCCCTTGGAGACCCCCAGACCTCCCTGGAGCCCCCAAGCTTCCTGGCTCCCAGACTTCCCCCCAGAGCCTCCTGGACCTCCCCAGAGACATCCCCCCGCACGCCATCCCCATCTCCCGGAGCCTCCCCGACCTCCCTAGAGCACCCCAAAGACCCCTAGACTCCCCTGGAGACCCCCCAGATTCCCCAGAGACCCTCAGAGCCTCCTGGAGAACCCCAGGGACCCCCAGAGCCCCCCAGCCAGCGCTGTACCTGCTGCAAGCTGAGCAGCAGGGTGCGAGCCCACTCCTGCCGGTCGATCTGCCGGGTGCAGTTCAGCGTCTCTTTGATGATGTCCCCGTAGTCGCTGTAAAACTGGGGAGGAGGCGACAGGGCCCGATGACCCCAAGCCATCGCGGGGGGAGCAGGACAGCCCTTCCGCGCGCCCCCCACCTTGGCGTAGTGCTTGAAGACGTCGGAGGCGGCGCTGAGCTCCAGCACGTCGTAGATGATGAGTTTGCAGAAGCCGGCCAGGAGCACCCGGCGTTGGTGCAGCTCCTCGATGTGGCTCTCGCTGTCCTCTGCAGAGACAGGAGGGGACGGTGCGGGGACAGGCATCCCGGGGGACGACCCTGGGATGCGCGGAGAGGACGTACCCGTGGCCGAGAGCTCCTCGTGGCTGCAGGCGGGGTGGAAGACGTGGTCCATGAGGAAGGCGGCCAGCTGGGACTGCAGCCCTGCCTCGGGCAGCAGCACCAGTGGGGCCAGCGCCTCCCGCCCGTCCCGCGGCAGCTGGGGCCCGAACACCAGCAGCAGGTCGCTGAGCACCACAAAGGCCTGAGGACACGAGGACGGGCTCAGCGCCAGGCCCGGCCCCGCCGCCCCGCCGCATCCCCGCAGCCCCCGCGTGCCTGCTCCCGGACGCCGGCGTCCACGTCAGACAGGCAGCTTTGGCACAGCGAGCAGAAGGAGGTGACTCTGGTCTTCAGGCTCTGCAGCTGCTCCTGGCGGGGGGACGCGGTGGCCTTTAGGGACACGGGGGCTGCCCCAAGTTGCCCCTGAAGCCATCCCTGTGCCACCCGCTCACCTGAGGGACACTGGTGCTGGGCAGGTGGGAGAGCTCCCAGAGGATGTGGAAATGGAGGCAGGTGACGGCAGGGACGAGGACCTGCGGGGACGGATGCGGGCAAGGGATGGCCGCGGTGCCGAGGAGCCCCACCATGTCCCCGCCGTGCCGCCACCGTGTCCCCAGGGCGGTACCTGCGGGGGCACCTCGCCCGTGTCCACAGCGCGCTGTAGGAGCTGGGCGCAGGGCTCGAAGAGCTGCCAGGGCGTCAGGTCATGGGCGCTGCAGGGAGAGAGTGGCATCAGCAGGGCGAGGGGAGACGCGGGGCAGGGGACGGGATGCGGGGGGACGGACACACGGGGAGCACACGGGGCAGGGGACACACAGGGCAGGGGACAAGGCACCGGGACACCACTGCACAGGCACACGGGGCGGGGGAGAGGGTGTCAGGGACGCGCTGGGCAGACGGACAGGACGCCATGGGACAGGGAACAAGGGAGGCACGTGGAGCGGGACAAGGGCACCGGGGGACCCCGGGGGACCCCTGGGGACGCGGGCAGAGGGGTGGTGTGGCCCCCACGGCTCCGCACTCACTTGAACAGGACAGAGATCCTCTTCAGTGTGGCTGCCATGCTGTACACCTCCTCCTCGTCCAGGGACGAGGCCTGGGCAGGGCCCGGGGTTGGGGACACCCCACGTGGGGTTGGGGACACTCCGCGCGGGGTCCAGGACCCACGCCAGGCTGGGGACACCCTGCTCCCTGCGGTCCCTTGCTGGCTCCCCCACCCAGCACCCCTCGGACCAGCTCTTCCCCACCAATGCCCCATCCCTGCCCGGGCCACCGCTGTCCCTACAGGTCCTGGTCCCTCTCCTGTCCCCAGCCCCGTCCCGCAGTCTGAGTCCCTACCCTGGGGTGGCCCGAGCTCCATTCCAGGCTCCAGGTCCACGTCCTGATCTTCAGGTCCCTGTCCTGTTCCCGGCAGTCCCCAGCCCCGTTCCAGACTCAGGGTCCCTCTCTCATCCCCTCTACCTGGAGCAGCTCGGTGACCTCCTGGTGGAACTTGTCGGCCAGCTGGTCAGCGAGGCGGCTGCGCACCAGGTCCCCGCGGCCGCGCAGGGCGAGCTCGGGGTCGCAGAGCGCGTGGAGCGCGCGGGACGCGGCCTCCAGCACTGCCTGCCCCGCGTGCTTCTCCACCACCTCCTGCAGCTGCCCCAGCACCAGCTCCAAGTGCTGCGGGGAGAGGGGGCTGCGGGAGGGATTGGGGGACACGGGGCCTCCCGTGGGGACGTACGGCTCCCCGGAGAGGACGGGGACAGCCGCGGGCCCCCCAGGGGAACAGGGACAGCCCCTCGCTGGGGGGCACAGGGCGCACAGCCTCCCAGCGGGGACGGGGACACAGAGCATCCCGAAGGGGACGCCCGGGGGACTCATCGGCATCCCGTCCCCACAGCCCCGTTTCCCAGGGCAGAGCAGCTCTGCCCCAGCCCCGGGGGGCCGGATCCCGCCTGGGGGGCGAGGGGGCAGCACCTTCTCCATCCGCCCGGTGCAGTAAATGCTGAGGTCGAAGCAGTGCAGCACCTCCAGGAGCGGAGCCGCCTTCTCAGCGTCAGCCGAGAACTGGGGGGCGGGGGGGTGTCAGTGCCGACCCCCCCAGGCCCCCGGCAGCGGCGGGGGTCCCCGTCCCCCTCACCTTGGCCAGCAGCTGGGGCAGGGCCGGGATGAGGCAGTGGGTGAGCCGGGTTCTCTCCTCCACCTGCGCCTTGCGCTCCCGGGCCGAGGGCTGGGGGCAGAGTGGGGGCTCAGGGCGGCCCGAGGGGGACCCCCGCCCCCTCCCCAGCCCCGTCACCTTCTTGGCCGGGCCGCGGCCCACCGGGGGCTGCCCCTCGGCCGCCTGGACCACGCTGGCCGCCAGGATCTCCACCAGTGCCTTCTCCTGCCGGTCCGCCAGGCCTGGGGGGAGGAATGGGAGGGCTGGGGGGCGGCCTGGCACCCCCTCTGCTGTGCCGGGGGGTCCCAGGGCATCCCCACAGGTCCCAGTGCATCCCAACAAATCCCAGTATGTCCCCCAACCACCCACCAGTGCCCCCGCAACGTCACAGCACAACCCAGTGACATCCCAGCGTCTCCCCGTGTTCCAGTGATGCCCCAGCGCCGCCCCATCACATCCCAGCATCTCCCAGCAATGTCCCGACATCTCCTAGGGATGTCCCACAGCAACCCCAGTGTCTCCCAGTGACGTCCCAGTATATCCCAGTGCATTGCAGCAGCACCCAGGTGCCTCCCTGTGATCTCTCAGCGCACCCTAGTCATCCCAGCATCTCCCAGTGTGTCCCAGCAATGTTCCTGTATACCTCAACGGTGTCCCAGGGTGTTCCAATGTAGCCTACTTGGTCCCAGTAACGTCCCAGCATATCCCAGTGCCTCCCAGTGACATCCCAGCACATCCCAGTGTTTCCCAGTGACTCCTCTGTGATGTCCCAGCACGTTCCAGCGTCTCCCAGTAGTGCTGTACCCTCGGTGGGCGACTCCTCCAGCAGCAAAGCGCTGATGGTCTCCCAGTCCCTCAGCCGGGGCCCAGCGCAGTCCCACAGGCTGTCCACCAAGTAGGCTGCGTGCTCGTGGAGCTGGGGACGGGGGACAGGGGACCGTCACGGTGCGCGGGGCCCCCCGCGCCCTCCCCGGCCCCCTGCGGCCGCCCTCACCTCGCTCTCGATGAAGAAGGCCAGAAGCAGACGGAAGAAGGTCCTGTTGTCCCCATCGCGGGAAGGCTCCCTGCTCGCCTCTCGCTGGGGGTCCAGCAGCCTGGGGACACGCGCGCAGGGTCAGGCGGGGGTGTGAGGGGACAGAGCTCCAGGGGGACACGGGCATGGGGATCCCGAGGACCTGAGCAGGACGTAGAGGGGACAGCGCCCCAAGGGACAGGGACACAGGGGTCCCACGTACCCCCCGCTCTGGGACAGAGCTGGGGGACAGGCAGGGACCAGAAACCCAGGGGACACAGAGACGGGGGCCCCCCGGCCCCCGCCCTGGGGCGGCGCCCGAGCCCCGGGAGACAGGGAGGACCCGGGCTGACGCCACACGCAGCCGCCGCCGCCCCAGATGTGCGGGGGAACGGGGCCGCGACAAGCCCAAACACTGCCACTGCCAAGAGCCGCCAAGGCCTGCGCCGAGATAAACACGGCGCCGCCGGCCCCCCTCTGCCGAGCGCGCCAAAGCCGGCGCGAGAGCACGAGCGCGTGAGCGGGACGCGCGGCCGGGACTTGGGGCAGCTGACCCAGCGCGTGCCGCGCTCGTGCTTGTGCCGCAGCCGCCCCGGGGCTGGATGCGGCTGCCCCAGTCCCCGCTCCCGTTAAGGACAGCGCTAATCGGCTCGGGACGAAGGCAGCCCGTCCGCCGGCCTCCGCCGGTCGCCTGCCAGATGCTCCCCACGGCGGAGCAGGGAGGAAGCTGAGCCTGAGTCAGGGTTTGGCAGGCAGAAAACGCTTGGCTTGCTGCGGGGGCTGCGGCTGGATGACGGCAGCAGCTCCGGCGCCAGGCAGGGGTGGGCTGGGGAGCAGCCCCTGGCATGGGACGGGCCACGCCAGCCACCAGCCCGCGCTCACCTGCGGTAGAGGAAAAGCCCGGCGGCGGAGGCCAGCGCCCGGCTGGAGACGTAGACCACGGGGTAGACGCTCTGGCAGTCCTCCTCTGTCAGCGCCTCCTCCATGTTCCTGCGCGCAAGGAGCGGTGGGGGTCTCTCTCGTCCTCTGCCCCGTCCCTGTTCTCGCTGCGGGGCTGTGTCCCCAGGGCCCTGCGCTCACAGCAGGACCCCATCCCCCAGGTGCCCTCCGGGCCCATCACCTGTCCCCACTCTCACTGCAGGACCCTGGGCCCCCGCGTCCCCCCCAGCCCCGGCCCCACGCTCACTCCAGCATCAGCGTCAGCAGCTTCACCACCTCCACGGCCACGTCGGGCTCCTTGTCGAGCACCATGGACACCATGCGGGTCTGGGAGGGGGATGCGGTCGGTGACACCCTGCAGGGACCTGGGGGACCCCCGCAGGCCCCTGCTCACCTTGAAGCGGCTGGTGAAGAGCTCCATGTGGGCGGCCGTGTCCCGGCAGCAGTACAGCCCCTGCAGCGCCTTCACGCACTGCAGGCGCACCTCCCGCTGCTGCGGGGACGGGGACTCTCAGCGGGACCCCCGGGCCGGCCCCGTGGCCCCCGGTGCCCCATCCCTGGCCCCCCGTCCCTGGCCCACCTTGTCATGCAGGGTCCAGCCGATGTACTTGAGGTAGCCATCAGTGAGGAAGGAGGCCGCGTAGCTCCTCATCCACATCCCCAGCTCCTCCATGCAGATGGCCCGGATCTCGGGCACTATGTCTCTGCGGCGTGCGGCAACGCCCGGGCTGACACCAGGGTCCCCAGCAGCAGCGCCACGTCCCCGTCCCCTCATCGCTCCCACCGGCCCTCCCGGCCCGGCCACGCCGCGCTCCGTGCCCCGTCTCCCCCATCACGAGACCCCCTCCCGCTCCCGAGCTGTTGGGCCAGCCCCGACCTGTAGCGGTGCACGAAGACGCCCTTGAAGATGGCGTTCATCATGTTCTCGATCTCCTCCTGCTGCTCCTGGAGCTGGGGGGGACACAGCGGGGCTCAGGCGGGGCCCAGCCCCCCGCCATCGCCACCCAGCCCCCCGCCGCCGCCGCTCACCTCCCGGCGCTTCTCCAGCAGCGCCTCCAGCTTGTCGGTGGCCCGGCGGCTGGGCCCCTTGCTCCGCTCGGCCTCGTACTGCCGCTGGTTGTTCTCCTGGTGCAGGCTCACGCCCAGTGCCACGTTCACCAGCGCCGTCATCAGCTTCATGGCTGGGAGGGTGGCGCGGTGGGAGCGGGGACCCCCATGGGGAGCCCCCGGGAGCCCCCCGGGGAGCCGCCTACCTGCCAGGGTGCTGGTGTGGCGGAAAGCCCGCACCTGGGAGTCCGAGAGGCCGGTGAGCAGGGAGATGAGGGCGTCCATCAGGAACTCGTCGTAGACAACGCTGTACTGGCACCGCCGCACCACCGCGGCCACCAGCTCGCAGAAGCCGGCTCGGAAGCGGCGCCAGGGCTGGGTGCCCAGCGAGAGCGGGTACTCGGCCGAATCCTGCAGGAGACGGGGTGAGCTGGGCCCCCCGCCAGCCCTGCCGCCACCTCCCCCCGCCTGCCCGGCACCTCCTGGAACTTCTCCGTCAGCTGCTGGATGATCTCCGAGTTCTGCAGGTGCCTGAACATCTCCGGGGTCACCACGCCTGCCGGGGCAGCCAGGAGTGAAACAGGGGTCCCCGGGCTGGAGCGGGGGGGCCCCGCCAGCAGCGCAGAGGGGACGGAGCACCCGGCGGGGACCCCCCCCACCTCTGCAGCCGCAGGAGCGGATGATAAAGTTGACGAGCTCCAGGAACCCCGTCTCCCGGTCCTGCTTGTAGGTCTCCAGCCAGTCATCCACCACCGTCTGCGGGCACGGGACAGTGGCATCGAACAGCAGCCGGCTGGGGACGCCCGCGTCCCCCGCTTGAGACGCACCGGGCCCCCTGCGTCCCTTCGTCCCCTGCAGGAGCCGGCGGGGCCCCCCGGGGCTCTGCGTGAGCGGGGTTACCTCGACGGCGATCTTGGCCGACCTGACGGCCTCGAAGAGGGTGTTCTGCTCCGGGCTGCTCGTGGCCGGGCTGCTCCCGTCCCCGCTGGGCTCCCTCCTCCGGGGACGCTTCGGGACCTGGCGCGAGGGGGACGTGGCAGAGGTTTGGCGCAGCCCCAGGACGAGGAACAGGGCCAGAAGCGGGGGGCAGGACGCACGGGGCCGTGGCTCAGCGCTCGGTGGGGTCCCCGCTTGCTGCGCAGCCGCAGCGTGTCCTCGAAGTCGCTGCCGGAGTCACCGCTGCTGAGCTCCCTGCGGGACGGCACGGCGGTGGGGCACGGCCGAGGGCTGGCTGGGCCCCCGCCCGCCGAGCCCCCCACTCACGGGCTGCCGGGGGCCGGCGGCGATGGCGGGGAGCTGCTCCGCGCCCCGGCTGACCCCGGCGCAGGGCTGGAGCCGGCGCCCAGCCCGGCGGAGGAGCCGGAGCTGGAGGAGGCGCCCTGGACGCGGGCCGAGCGCCGCGGGGGCATGGCGACGGCGGGGCCTGGGGGACGGGGCAGGCAGTGGGGTCGGGGGCACCGGGACGGCGGGGGCACCCCCTCGGCCCCGACACCCCAGGGCCGGGGGGGGCCAAGTAGCCGCCCCCCCCCCCCCCCCCCCCCCAGCTGGGGCCACCGAGGAGGGGACGAGGACCCCAGGCCTGCCCCGGGGGGCGCGGGGGGAAGGCCCCAAGCCCCGGGTCGCACTGGGGGGGGGTGAGGCCCCCCAACGCCCCCAGGTCACCCCGGGGGGGTGAGGACCCCCAAGCCCCGGGGGAGGACCCCCAGCAGCAGGGTCACCCCGGGGGGTGATGTCCCCCAAGCCCCGGGGGAGGACCCCCAGCACCAGGGTCGCACCGGGGGGCCCAGGCCCCCCCAACCCCTGGATCACCCCGGGGGTGAGGCCCCCCAACCCCGGGTCACGTGCCCGCCCCCCCCCCCGCCCCGGTCCTGCCTGGCCTCGCGCTGCCGCACGACGTCGGGCCCCGGCACGTGCGGCCCGGGAAAGCGCGCGGAGCTGCCGGCAGCGCGCGCAGCACCAGGGAGCGGCGGCCCCGCCCCCGGCCGGCACGTGCGAGGGGCGTGGCCCGGGCGGCCACGTGGGCGGGGTCCCTACAGCCCCGTGCGGCCGGGGGTCCCATAGCGTCCTATGGCGTCCCATAGCGTCCTATGGCGTCCTATGGCGTCCTATAGCGTCCTATGGCGTCCTATGGCGTCCCATAGCGTCCTATGGCGTCCCATAGCGTCCTATGGCGTCCTGCAGGGGGGTCCCTCCTGTCCTGGGGTCCCCTGCAGCCTCCTGTGGCGCTGGGGTCCCACGCGGCCCTGCTGCCTCCTATAGGGCTTCCCTACGGCACCCTATATGTCCCCATGGGTCCCCATATTCTGGGGGTCCCCTATAGCCCCATACGGCCTGGGGTCCCCATAGCCCCCTATACTCTGGGGGTCCCCTATAGCCCCATATGGCCTGGGGGTCCCCATAGCCCCCTATAGTCTGGGGGTCCCCTATAGCCCCATACGGCCTGGGGTCCCCATAGCCCCCTATACTCTGGGGGTCCCCTATAGCCCCATACGGCCTGGGGTCCCCATAGCCCCCTATACTCTGGGGGTCCCCTATAGCCCCATACGGCCTGGGGGTCCCCATAGCCCCCTATACTCTGGGGGTCCCCTATAGCCCCATACGGCCTGGGGGTCCCCATAGCCCCCCGTCCCCCTACCCGTCCTGTCCGTGCGTCCTCCCTCCATCCCTCCGTCCGTCCTGCCCCTCCATCCCCTCCCTCCGCCCCCCGCGGCGTCCCCCAGTGCCCCCCAGGCCCTGCAGCGTCCCCCCCAGTGCCCCCCCAGTGCCTCCCCAGTGCTCCCAGTTTCCCCCAGCCTCCCGCAGCCCGGGGGGCAGCTCTTGGCCCCGGGCCATGCTCGGGATCGGCCCCCGGTGCCCCGGGGCTCTGTTGCGCTACCGGGGGGGGGGCGGGAGGGCACTGGGCGGGGGGCCCGTCCCGGTGCCGGGGCCGGTGCCGGTGCCGGGGCCGGGGCGTCCTGCCGTCTCCGGGCGGGGGCGCGGGGGCCGTCCCGGTACCGGGGGCCGTCCCGGTGCGGCGGGGCGGGGCGGGACAGCGGGAGACAAAGGAGAAAACTTCGCGGAGAGCGAGAGCGCGGCCGGGACACCGGGACCCGCCGGGACCCCGGCCCCGCCGAGCCCCCGGCCCGGCGTGCGAGACCCCACCGGGCATCGGCTCCCCCGACAGCGGGACCGGGGCGGCCGGACCCCCCGCCCGGGCCGCCGTACCGCCCCCCGGGCCCCCCCGGCCCCCCCCCGGGCCCCCGCGGAGCGCGGCGGGATGCGGCGGGGCTGAGCGAGCGGCCCCGCGTCCGCGGTGAGTGCGGGGGCCGCCGGGACGGGGGGGACACGGGGGTCTCGGGGGGCACTGGGACCGGAGGGGGACACCGGGGGGCACGGGGGGCCGGGGGGCGGGGCGGGGGGGACGGGACGGGGACGGGGGGGACACGGGGGTCTCGGGGGGCACTGGGACCGGAGGGGGACACCGGGGGGCACGGGGGGCCGGGGGGCGCCGGGCCGGGGGGGACACGGGGGTCTCGGGGGGCTCTGGGACCGGAGGGGGACACCGGGGGGGCACGGGGGGCCGGGGGGGCGCCGGGACGGGGCGGACACGGGGGTCTCGGGGGGGCACTGGGACCGGAGGGGGACACCGGGGGGCACAGGGGGCGGGGGGACGCCGGGACGGCAGGGAGCCGTGGGCTGCGGGGGACAGGGTGGGCACATGCGAGGGACGAGGGGACACGGGGCCGGGGTCCCACAGGGAACGGGGGGGGCACAGAAGTTGGGGGGGAGCCCCGGGGGGCAGCGTCTGGGAAGCCACGGGGCCTGGGGGACACTGGGGACAGTGGGACGAGGTGACCGTGAGGCCACGTAGGGGACAGGGGTCCTGGTGGGGCTTGGGGGTCCGGGGGGGGCACGTGGCTGTGCAGGACATGGGGGGCCAGGGAGGGGGGCTGTAAGGGGCCGGGGGACCCAGGGCTTAGGTGACCCAGGGGTCTGGGGACAGGAGGGGGACGGGGGGGTCAGGGGGACCCGAGGGAGAAGGAGGTCCTGGAGGGGAGACGGGGGAGATCCAGGTCTGGGGGTCAACCTGGGGGGCTGGGGGGGGGGCTGGAGCAGGGCTGGGGGGACATGGGGCCGGGGGGTGGGCAGGCGGCCCGGGGCTGTGCGGGGGGACGTGGGGGTACAGGGAGACACGGGGGGTGATGGGGAACACGGGGTCTGGGGCCACGGGGAAACGTGGGGTCCCAGGGCCCCGGGGCAAAGCAGGGGGGACAGGAGGGATGGTGGGGATGTGGCTGGGGACGCGGGGCCGGGGGACAGGAGCGTCCTGAGGGGGTACGGGGGGACGCGGCGTCTCGGGGAGAGGGGCTGTGGGGGACGGGTGATGTCTGATGGAGGGGGACCGGGGGATCCCGGAGGGGACAAGGGGTGGGGGGGTCCTGGAGGGGGACGGGAGGACGGGGGGGTTCCTGGAGGGATGGGGCGAGCGGAGGGTCCCGGCGCGGGACAGAGAGGCCCGGGGGGTCCTGGGGCACAGGCGGGGATGGGGGTGGCAGAGGCCTCCGCCTCCGTCCCCGTCTCCGTCCCCTTCCCGTAAGGGCCCCAGCTCTCCCCGGGTGGGGCCGGGCTGGCGGGAGCCCAGCGCCCCGCAGACCCCCCCCGGCGCCTCGACGTGGCTCTGGGCGGTCCCGGGGCTCCGTCCCCCCGGGCGGGATGCGGCTGGCTTGGGGGCAGCTGGGGGACCCCGATGCGGCAGCCCCCCCCGTGTCCCCCAGGGAGGTGACGCCGGGGTCCCCGCAGGACGATGAAGCTGCCGCCCGCCTGCTGCCGGCTCCAGACGCTGGGGGCTGCCCTGGGGGTCTGCGTCACCATCGGCTTCACGGTGCAGCTCCTGGGGGGGCCCTTCCGGCGCAGGTGAGACCCCACGCTGCACCCCCAAAACCCCCTGGGGCCTCACCACCCAGGGGACGTCCCAGGTCGGGGGGGACGCGGGTCCCCAACCCCTCGGGCGTCCCCTGGACGGATGGGATGGGGGTCCCCGCCATCCTGGGGGTCTCAGGACGGGTCCCTGTCGCCTTGGGCGGCTGGGGCCAGGCGGGACCCCCCACCGGCACCCCCTGACCCCGCCGTTGCCCTCAGGGTCCCCGCGGCCCCCGCCGGCCGCCCCCCGGCGCCCTGCCAGCCCCGCACCCACCTGGTCTTCCTGAAGACCCACAAGACGGGGGGCAGCAGCGTGGTCAACCTGCTGCACCGCTTCGGGGAGGCGCGGGGGCTGCGCTTCGCCCTGCCCCACCGCTACCAGTTTGGGTACCCCAGCCCCTTCCGGGCCGAGCGGGTGAAGGGGTACCGCCCCGGGGGCCCCCCCTTCGACATCATCTGCCACCACATGCGCTTCAACCTCACCGAGGTACGGGGGTGCGGGGGGACGGCGGGGACGCGGCGGCTGGAGACGGGGGGACGTGGAGCAGCGGGGCTGGGTCGCGGGATGCGGGGCGGAGAGGGGTGGGGGACGGGGTGGGGACGGCTGGGGGCATCTGGGGAAGGCGGAGGGCATCGGGGCAGACGGGGGAGGTCCGGGGAGATTTGGAAAGAGCAACGACGACGTCTGGCGGAGCCGGGGGATGCGCGGGGGGACGCAGGGCGTCTGGGGGAGACGGAGGACATGGCGGGAGGCAGGCGAGGTCTAGGGGCCACGGGATGCCCGGGGTGACGGAGGAGACGGGGGGCATCGCGGGGGACGCCCACGGGAGCGGGGGGCGGCGCAGCTGGTGGCCGCCCCGGTGGGGTGCCGAGCCGCCGCCGCGCTTCCCGCCCAGGTGCAGAAGGTGATGCCCAACGACAGCTTCTACTTCTCCATCGTGCGGGACCCGGGCACGCTGGGCGAGTCGGCCTTCGCCTACTACCGAGCCGTGGCGCCGGCCTTCCGGCAGGCCCCCTCGCTGGCCGCCTTCCTGGCGGCCCCGCAGCGCTTCTATGAGCCCGGGGCGCGGGGCAACCACTACGCCCGCAACCTGCAGTGGTTCGACTTCGGGCTGCCGGCGGCCGGGGACGGGGCGGCGGTGGCGGCGGCGCTGGCGGGGCTGGAGCGGACCTTCGCCCTGGTGCTGCTGGCCGAGCACTTCGACGAGTCCCTGGTGCTGCTGCGCGAGGCGCTGTGCTGGCCCGAGGAGGCCGTGGCCGCCTTCGCCCACAACGGCCGCCCCGCCGGGGGCAGCCCCCGCGTCTCGCCCGCCCAGGCCGCCCGCCTGCGGGCCTGGAACGGCCTCGACTGGGCGCTCTACGCCCACCTCAACCGCTCCTTCTGGCGCCGGGCCGAGGCCTTCGGGGCCGCCCGCCTGCGGGAGGAGGTGGCCCGCCTGCGCCAACGCCGCGCCGCCCTGGCGCGCCGCTGCCTGCGGGGCGGCGGACCCCTGCCCGCCCGCGCCATCCCCGACAGCCGCCTCCGCCCCTTCCAGCCCCCCGGCCGGGCTCAGATCCTGGGGTACGCGCTGCGGGCCGGGCTGCCCCCCGCCGAGCGGGAGCGCTGCGCCCGCCTGGCCACCCCCGAGCTGCAGTACAAGGACATCCTCGACCGGCGGCAGTTTGGGGGGGGCAACGCCTCCGTCCCACCCGGGGGGTAGCGGGACCCCCGACGGCGACACGCGGCCCGGGAACGGCGCTGTCTTGGCCTGCTGGGCTGGGCACCGGGCCCCCGACCCCTGAGGGGGATCAGGGTCCCCCCCGTGGAACCACTTTGTGCCTCGGTTTACCTGCTGTGGGTAACGCTGCCCCCCCCCCCCGCCGCGGTCCCGTAGGGACCGGGGTCCCCCCACGGTAGAGCTCTGCGCCTCAGTTTCCCTGGGCTGGTAACGGCCACCCCTACACCCTGACAGGGATCGGGGTTCTCCCACGGTACCACCCTGTGCCTCAGTTTACCAGGGCCGGGTAATGGCCCCCTATGGTAGAGCTGCGAGCCTCAGTTTACCAGGGCCGGGTAATGGCCCCCTATGGTACAGCTGCATGCCTCAGTTTACCAGGGCCGGGTAATGGCCCCCTATGGTAGAGCTGCGGGCCTCAGTTTACCAGGGCTGGGTAATGGCCCCTTATGGTACAGCTGCGTGCCTCAGTTTACCAGGGCTGGGTAATGGCCCCCTATGGTACAGCTGCGAGCCTCAGTTTACCAGGGCCGGGTAATGGCCCCCTATGGTACAGCTGCGTGCCTCAGTTTACCAGGGCCGGGTAATGGCCCCCTATGGTACAGCTGCATGCCTCAGTTTACCAGGGCCGGGTAATGGCCCCCTATGGTACAGCTGCATGCCTCAGTTTACCAGGGCCGGGTAATGGCCCCGCCCCCGGGGAGGGGCTGGCGCAGGCACCGCCCCTTGGGGGGAGGGGCTGGCGCAGGCCCCGCCTCATCAAGGCTCGCTTTGTGGTAACTGGCAATAAAGACTGGAATCAGGCCGCTGATTGGGTGCTGCTGCTGCCAGTCACTCGGCGGGGATGTCCCACCCCCGGGGGGGGGCGCGAGGCGCGGCAGGAGAGGAAGTCCCGCCCCTCGGGGCGGGCGATTGGTCCCCGTGCCGGAGGCGTGGCATCGATGCGTTCGGCGCTCGGCTGCCCGGCCCGACCCAGGCGCTCGGAGCTCGGCCCCGTGCCCTGCGTGCGCCCCGCCCAGCCGCGCCCGGTGGCTCCGGCAGCGCCGCGCGGCCCCGGCCCCGGCCCCGACCCCGGGAGCCCCCGGCCCGCTCCCCTCCCGCCGCTTCCCCCGGCTCCGGGAGGCCCTCCGGCCCCGTCCGGCCCCGGCATCCCCCGGCCCGGCCCCGGCATCCCCCGGGCCCCTCGTCTCCGGGGTTTTCCCTGGCCCGGAACCCGCCGGTGCCCCGGCATCGCCTCCCCGGGCCTTTCCGCCTGCCCCCCCCCCCCCCGCAATCCCCCCGGTACGGCCAGGCCCCGGCACCCCCCCGTTCCCGGGGTCCCGCCCCGGTCCCTGGGTCTGTCCCTTGCCCCTAAGATTCCCCGGTTCTCCCCGGTTCCCCCGGGGCCGGTGCCCATGGAGTCGCAGTGCGATTACTTCATGTACTTCCCGGCGGTGCCGTTCGCGGCGCGGGAGCTGCTGTCGGGGGAACCGGGCCGGTACCGGGCGCTGCCCCGCCGCAACCACCTCTACCTGGGCGAGACCGTGCGGTTCCTCCTGGTGCTCCGCTGCCGCCCCGGCAGCGGCGGCGGCGGCACCGGGCCGGGCCGGCCGCCCTGGGCCGAGCTGGCTGCCTCGCTGGCCGCCCTGGCCAGCGTCAGCCCCGGTGGCACGGAGGCCGGCGGGGACCGGGACGGGGACCTGGATGGCACCGGGGACGACACCGGGAGCGGGGCCTCGCCGGAGCCCGCCGTCTTCCGCGACTGCCGGGCCCTGCTGACGCACAGCCAGGGCCCCCCGGGGCGCCCCGCCGCCGGGGTGGGTGACGGGGACCGGGGGGGGGAAACGGGGGCGAGGAGGAGTCGGGGGGACGCAGGGACGAGGGAGGATTTGGTGGGGACAAGGGGATGTGGGAGCAAGGGAGGGACCTGGGAACAAGAGGGATGTGGGGACAAAGGGGGATGTGGGGATGAGGGCACGGGGGATGTGGCTGGGGGCCACCGCGGCGCTGAGCCCCGCTGTGTCCCCAGATACCGGTGGAGGACCCCATTGTGTCCACGGACGAGGTCATCTTCCCCCTGACCATCTCCCTCGACAAGCTGCCGCCTGGCACCGTCAAGGCCAAGGTGAGGCTGAGGAGGGGACCTCGGGGACATCATGGGGACCTCGAGGATGGGAGGGGACCTCGGGGATGGGAGGGGACCTCGGGGACAGCATGGGGACCTCGAGGATGGGAGGGGACCTCGGGGACGGGAGGGGACCTCGGGGACATCATGGGGACCTCGGGGATGGGAGGGGACCTCGGGGATGGGAGGGGACCTCGGGGACAGCATGGGGACCTCGAGGATGGGAGGGGACCTCGGGGACAGCATGGGGACCTCGAGGATGGGAGGGGACCTCGGGGATGGGAGGGGACCTCGGGGACAGCATGGGGACCTCACAGGCAGAAGGGGACCTTGGGGACAATATGCAGTCATCAGGGACAGCATCTTGGGGACAGTGTGGGCCATAGAGCTGGCACAGAGATCTAGCCCTGGTCCTCCTTTCTGGGTCCATCAAAGGCAAGGTAGAATTTGGGGACAGGAGGTGGCCTTGGTCACAGTGTGGGGACCTTGGGGACAGCGTAGTGACATGGGGTGGGGAGCGGGATCTAGCCCTGCTTCCCCCTCTCTGGGCCCACGAAAGCCACTTGGGGTAGGCGTGGGGGACAGAAGGAGCCGTGGGGACAGAGGGGGAGCTCGGGGCTGGACCCGGGCCAGCTGTGAGCCGTGTCCCTGCTGTCCCCAGATCGTGGTGACAGTGTGGAAAAGGGACACGGAGCCGCCCGAGCTGCAGGAGGGCGGCGGGTACCTAAGCCTGCTGCAGACGCGGGCACCTGCACACGTCTTCCGCCAGGAGCAGGGGGCCTTCAAGGCGCAGGGTAGGAGCATCCCCGCGTCCCCTCTCCCTCCCTGTGTCCCCACATCCCGTGTCCCCTGACCGCCCGTGTCCCTGCAGTGAGCACCCTGCTGACGGTGCTGCCCCCGCCCGTGGTGCGATGCCGCCAGCTCACCGTGTCCGGGAAGTACCTCACCGTGCTCAAAGGTGACGGGGACAGGGCAGTGGCATGGGGACAAGGGTCCCGGGGTGGCTGGGATGGGGACAGGGGTCCCAGGGTGGCTGGGACAGGGGTGGCGTCTGTGACAGAGCGGAGGATGTGACACAGGCTGGTCGGGGCCACGACGGCATCCTCTGTGCTGTCCCCTGATGTCCCCGTCCCCCAGTGCTCAACGGCTGGTCCCAGGAGGAGATCTCGCTGTGGGACGTGCAGATCCTGCCCAACTTCAACGCCAGTTACCTGCCCGTCATGCCCGACGGCTCCGTGCTGCTGGTCGATGACGTCTGGTGAGCGCTGGGACGGCTGGGGACTGTCCCTGGGGCTGGGGGGGCGTGACCGTGCCATTTCCCAGACCCCATGGGGCCCCCGGTTTCCTCAGGACGGGGCCGTGCCGCGTCCCTGGCCCCACCCTGGGGGGCACTGCCAGCCCCGGGCTGGCAGCACGGGTCCCCGCGCGTCGCTGAGCTGTCCCCGCGCTCCGTTCTGCAGCCACCACTCGGGCGAGGTGCCCGTGGGCGCCTTCTGCCGTGTGGCCAGCGCCGGCTCGGCCTGTCCCTGTGCCCTCAGCGCCCTCGAGGAGCACAACTTCCTCTTCCAGCTCCAGGCGCCCGAGAGGCCCCCTGAGGACGCCAAGGAGGTGAGCGGACACCGGTGGGACCCTCAGGGCTGGGGGTACACGAGGGGTGACCCCCCTGAGGGCAGGCACAAGGGGACACTGGGGGGACATCCTGGGCAGGGACTGTCCTAGATGGGAGATGCTGTCTGGGCCAGGATCGAGGGCCACCATCCCGGTCGGTGGCCTGGGGGATGCTGTCCTTGTGCAGGGGTCCTTGTCCTCCCCTGGGGCAGCGGAGACCACCCCCGCTGGGACGTGGGGCCGCCGTCCTTGCTGTGGGGGACTGTCCTTGTTGGGCCCTGAGGTGTTTGTCCTTGCCAGGGAGCCTAGGGGAACGTGGGGGGGTTGGGGACCGTCCTTGCTGGGAGCAGTGGTGACAAGGACATCTCTGACCTGTTGTCCCCCCACCCAGGGCTTGGAGGTCCCACTGGTGGCTGTGATCCAGTGGTCAACGCCAAAACTGCCCTTCACCAGCAGCATCTACACCCATTACCGGTGAGAGCCGCTCCGAGGGTCCTTGATGTGCCCTGTCCCCAAGCCAGGAGGGACCCCCAGCTCCTCCTGCCCCGAGGGGGGGGGACGCAGAGATATCCCTGCCCCTGCTTGTGCCATTAACCTCATGTCCTGGGGCTGCCGCGTGGCCGTCTCCGTGTCCCCGTCCCCTCAGGGCTCCGCGGGGCTGTCCCATGTCGCTAATCCCACGGCTCCCGGTGGCCGTCCCCATGTCAGTACCCCCCTGCCATCCCCAGGCTGCCAAGCATCCGCCTGGAGCGGCCGCGCTTCGTGATGACAGCTGCCTGCGAGTCCCCGGTGCGGGCCCGGCAGCGCTTCACCGTCACCTACACGCTGCTCAACGACCTGCAGGACTTCCTGGCCGTGCGCCTCGTCTGGACGCCCGAGACCGCCACGGCTGGTGGGGACAGAGGGGACAGGGTCCGGCAGGGGACCGAGAGGGCGGGGAGGGGATCAGAGGGGCTGGAGGTGCCTCTGGGTGTAGCTAAGAGGGGACAGATGGGGCAAGGCCAGGAGGGGCGGCCGGGACGCGGCAGTCGTAGCCAGGAGGCGGCCGGGCGGGGGCCAGCGGTCCCATCCCCGCCGTGCCGGTGGTCCCCGCAGGGAAGAAGCTGTCTGGGGAGGAGCGCCGGGCCACGCAGGCGGCGCTGGACGCCATCGTGTGCCACACGCCGCTCAACAACCTGGGATACTCGCGCAAGGGCAGCGCCCTCACCATCCGCGTGGCCTTCCAGGCGCTGCGGGCCGGCCTCTTCGAGGTGAGGCCGCCCAGCCGCGGGGTCCCCGGAGCCCCCCGGGGCCTGGCCCGACATCACTCTGTCCCCTGTCCGTCCCCAGCTGTCCCAGCACATGAAGCTGAAGCTGCAGTTCACGGCCAGCGTGGCCAACCCGCCGCCCGAGGCCCGGCCCGTGTCGCGCAAGAGCAGCCCCAGCAGCCCGGCCGTGCGGGACCTGGTGGAGCGGCACCAGGCCGGGCTGGGCCGGTCCCAGTCCTTCTCCCACCAGCAGCCATCCCGCAGCCACCTCATGAGGTACCGGGCAGAGGGACGCGTGGGACGGGCAGGGCACCTGGGGCGGGTTTGGAAGGGACGCGCGGACCGAGAGGGGCACGGGGGTGGGACCAGAGCGGCGTTGGGGGGGCGCGCAGAAGGGTGACGCGGCGGGGGGACAGGCAGGACAGGGCTGGGGCGCGCCTGGGACAGGGAGGACGGCCAGGATGGGGTGGATGTGGTGGGGGGATGGCTGGGGCTGACGGGGACACCTGGGACCGGGAGGGGACGTGGGAGAGGAGACGGCTCCGGGGGAGAACGCAGGGAAGGGACAGCCGGGGACCCGGAGCAGCCCCCCCGTGCCTCCCCGCGCCCCAGGTCAGGCAGCGTGATGGAGCGGCGTGCCATCACCCCACCGGTGGGGTCCCCCGTGGGGCGTCCCCTCTACCTGCCCCCCGAGAAGACGGTGCTGTCCCTGGACAAGATTGCCAAGCGGGAGTGCAAGGTGCTGGTCGTGGAGCCCGTCAAGTGACGGGGACCTTGGGGACAACGGGGATGGATAAATCCTGCTGCGTCCTGGAGACGGGGCTGGAAGGGGACGAGCTCGGGGGGGGGATGCGGGGGGCTGGGGACGGGGCTGCGTCCCCGCATCCCCGGGGGGATGAACCTGCTGCTTCACTGGGACTGGACTGGAACGTGCCATGGGGGAAGCAATGGGGACAGGGGTCTGTCCCCAGCCTGGGGGTGACAACGCTCCGGGGACGGGGGTGGCACGGGGGAAGCGGGGGGACGTCCTGCGGCTGGTCCCAGCGCTGTTTACACCCCTTCGGCTTCCTGCGTCGCCTTGAATTTGGCTGCTTGGGGCGGGGAGGGACGGGGGGAACGCGGGACCAGGACCTGTCCCTGGGGCCACAGGGGACACTGGGAGCCGTCCCCAGGGCGCCGAGCCAAAGGCGGGCCCCGCACTGCCAGCCCCCGCGCCCCGCTGGGGACGGGGACGTCCCCACGCCTCCGATACGGGTGGCACCTCCGCTCCCCGTTATTTATTTGTCTCCACACTGGCTGCCATCCGTGTGCGTGCGCGCGTGCCAATAAAGCGCTGGCCCGGACGCGGCGACGAGTCTGTCACCGGGGGAGGGCGGGGGGTGCTGGGGTGACTTGGGGCGTCGCGGGGAGCGAAAGTGGGGGGAGCGGGAGCCCCCCAAAGGACCCCGCGTCCCCCTCTCCTGCGCCAGGGCCCCGTCTCGCCCCGCGCCCTGTCCCGAGCGGACCCGTATCCCCACCAAAGCCGGACGGCAGGACATAATTTATTGCCTCGACAGAGGGACAGCGTGCGTGGGGGGGTGACGCCGCGGGGCCCCAGGGCACGCAGGGGACACCGTGTGGCCTCGGGGACCGCAGGGAGGTGGAGGAGCAGTGCCCAAGGCCCTTGAGGCGACAGGGACGCGAGTGGGTGTCGCTGCAGGGCCCTGGGGCCAGCAGGGACAGGGGAGCCGGTCGTTCCCCCGCACCCCCGAGGCCCTGGGGACACTGGGGGCGAGGGGGACCGTCCCCCCTCTTGGCGACAGCAGGGCTGCGTCTCAGACGGCAACGGGCTCCTGG
The DNA here is from genome assembly GCA_020745775.1 of Theristicus caerulescens. Lineage (NCBI taxonomy): Eukaryota > Metazoa > Chordata > Aves > Pelecaniformes > Threskiornithidae > Theristicus > Theristicus caerulescens. The sequence goes on from JAJGSR010000067.1 coordinate 26,740, forward strand.
ACGTGGTTCTGCCGCTTCACCACGAAGAGCTTCTGTCCAGAGACGGTGACGAGGAGGGAGTGTTCCCCGAACACCACTGCGGGGACAGGGTGAGCACAGGGACCACCGCCAGCCCCCCAAGGACGCCGGGGGCACTGCCACCCGGAGGAGAGCACCCGGGGTGGTGGGGACACCACCGCAGGGGCAGCGCGGCGGCCGGGCTGTTCCGGGCACAGCGGGGCCACCGGGAGCGCGAGGGTCACAGCCGCCCTAGGGGACCAGGGCCACCTCTGCCGGGGGGGGGGGATACCCTGGGCTCGCCCCTAAAACATCGGGAACAGCAGTGCCACCACTGGGGAGAGTGCGGTGGTCACGGCCACCTGGGGGACTTCAGGGCCACCAGCACTGCCCTGGGGACAGTTTGGGGGGTCAGGGCCACCCCAGGGACAGCCCACACTCACCCGAGAGGCGCTTGAAGGGGGGGTCGTGGCCACGCTGGAGCCGCAGCCCGCAGGCCGTGGCCACCAGCTCCGAGAGGACGGCGGCCGTCTGCTCATCGTTCTCCAGGTCGCCCGATGACTGGGGGCGCGGGGGGGGACAGCGTCAGCGGGACCCGGGCGTCTGGGCCGCCCCCCCCCCCGTAGGCGGGTACCCCTCCACCCCGCCAGGACCCCGCCGGCTCTCCGCCGCCCCTCGCCCCGGCACCTCCGTGTCCCTCCGTGTCCCTTTGCGCCCCCCCGCCCCGCAGGGACGGTGTCCGGGCGGCCCTGCTCCCCCCGCCCTGCCCCGGGACCCCGACCCGGGCCTCCGGCCGCCGCCGCCCTCACCGCCAGCACGGCCCCGTCGCTGATGACCAGGTAGCCCAGCTGGTCCGGGATGCGCTCCAGCCCCTGGGTCAGCGCCGTGGTCTGGGGACGGGGGGGGGGGCGTCAGCCCACACGGCACAGGGCCCCCCGGCCCCACGCCCCGGTTCCCGTCGCCCCCGGGCCACCCCGTCCCCACCCTCGCCCCCCCCCCCCGCCCGGTTCCAGTCGCCCCCGTGCCTCAAGTCGCCCCCCCCGGTTCCAGTCGCCCCCGGGCCCCCCCATCCCCGTCCCCACCCTCGCCCCCCCCCCGGTTCCAGTCGCCCCCGTGGCTCAAAGCCGGCCCCGGCCCCGGCCCCGGTCCCTCCCAGCGCTCACCATGGCGCCGCTCCGGCGCCGTTCCGGTCAGGTGACCGCGGCGCCCCGCCCCCTGCGCCCGCCCCATTGGCGCAGGGTCCCGCCTGTCACCGGCGCGCCCGCCAATGGGAGCTCTGAGCGCCTCCTCGGGGCTGGAGCCGCGGTCGGGGCTATCGGCAGCGCTCCGCAGTGTCGCGATAAGGCGGGCGGGAGGGGACCTCGAGCATCCCTCGAAAACGAGCGTGAATATGACGTTACGCTTGGTTTTACGGGGATGCAGCCGGGCTTTGTCGTGAGCCCTGTCGCGTGGGATAGGAACGATCTCCCACGTAAATCGCGATCTGCCCTTCCCGCGCTGTGCCCTGCCCTCCTCCCTTTGCCACGTGAACGCGAGGCGTTTTACGTGCACGCGCGTCTGCAAACGAAGCTCTACCTAAAGCCACGTCCCGCATCGCTCGTGCGCCAGCGGGACGGGAGCGGGGGGCAGAGGAGGAGCACGGGGCCGGTGATTCCCTACAAGCGCGGTGTGGTTTTGTGTCTCTTGGCGTATTAGGTGCCCAGGTACCATCGGCCGCAGGGGCGCCCCTGAGGGGGGCTTCTGTGCCCCTCGTTCCCTTTGGAGCTCGTTGCATCCCCCAGACGATGAGTCCCCCCCTCTCTTCTACCTCTCTGTTTTCTTCTTCTCTTTGTGCTTCTGTCCTGTTCCCTGTCCCTCTTTTTCATCGTCTGTCTCTGTCCTGCAGCCCATCACTATTTTTGTCTTTCTCCATCTGTCTGTCTGTCTTCCTATCCCAATTTTTAAAATTTGTCCCTATCTGTCCTTTAGCACTTTACAATTCCCATCCCCCTGCCTCTCTGTCTGGCTCCATGTCCCTATTTTTTAATTCCTCTCTCTCTGCCCTTCAGCTCATTAAGGTTTTTTGGTATTTCTCAGTTTATCTCTGTCCACCTCGCTGTCCCCTTTTTTAAAATCCTCCCTCTCTGCCCTGTGGCCCATCGCTATTCTTTGTTTTTCTCCATCTCTCTCAGGCTGATTCCCTGTTGCTTCCTCCTCTCTGGCCTTTAGCCCTTTGCTATTTTTTTCCCCCTGTACCTCTCCCTCTGCGGCTTCCTTTCCCTATTTTTCAGTCCCCCTTCTCTGCCCCGTAGCCGATCGCTGTTGCATTGGGTTTACGTGGCAAGGTTTTGTTAGCTGGGGCGGGGCAGGGGCTGCAGGGGTGGGTTCTGCGAGAAGATACCAGGAGTTGCCCCCACGTCAGGCACAGCCAGTTCCAGCTCCAAGATGGATCTGCCGCCGGTCCAAGCTGAGCCCATCGGCAATGCTGGTTGTGCCTCTGGCACGGACTTTTAAGAAGGGATAAAAAATGCTGCACAGATGCTGTGATAGAGAAAACGTGAGTGTGAAACAGCCCTGCAGACACCAAGGTCGGTGGAGAAGGAGGGGGAGGAGGTGCTCCAGGCACTGGAGCAGAGATTCCCCTGCAGGCTGTGGTGAAGGCCATGGTGAGGCAGGTTGTCCTCCTGCCGCCCGTGGAGGTCCCCACGGCGGAGCAGACGTGCCCCTGCCGCCCGTGGAGGTCCCCACGGCGGAGCAGACGTGCCCCTGCAGCCCGTGGAGGTCCATGATGGAGCAGACGTGCCCCTGCCGCCCGTGGAGGTCCCCACGGCGGAGCAGATGTGCCCCTGCCGCCCGTGGAGGTCCCCACGGCGGAGCAGATGTGCCCCTGCCGCCCGTGGAGGTCCCCATGGAGGAGCAGATGTGCCCCTGCCGCCCGTGGAGGTCCCCACGGCGGAGCAGATGTGCCCCTGCCGCCCGTGGAGGTCCCCACGGTGGAGCAGACGTGCCCCTGCAGCCCGTGGAGGTCCATGATGGAGCAGACGTGCCCCTGCCGCCCGTGGAGGTCCCCATGGAGGAGCAGACGTGCCCCTGCAGCCCGTGGAGGTCCATGATGGAGCAGACGTGCCCCTGCCGCCCGTGGAGGTCCCCACGGTGGAGCAGACGTGCCCCTGCAGCCCGTGGAGGACCCCACGGTGGAGCAGACGTGGCCCTGCAGCCCGTGGAGGTCCCCATGGAGGAGCAGACGTGCCCCTGCAGCCCGTGGAGGTCCCCATGGAGGAGCAGATGTGCCCCTGCAGCCCATGGAGGACCCCACGGTGGAGCAGACGTGCCCCTGCAGCCCGTGGAGGTCCATGATGGAGCAGACGTGCCCCTGCAGCCCGTGGAGGTCCCCACGGAGGAGCAGACGTGCCCCTGCAGCCCGTGGAGGTCCATGGTGGAGCAGATGTGCCCCTGCCGCCCGTGGAGGTCCCCACGGTGGAGCAGACGTGCCCCTGCAGCCCGTGGAGGTCCATGATGGAGCAGACGTGCCCCTGCCGCCCGTGGAGGTCCCCACGGTGGAGCAGACGTGCCCCTGCCGCCCGTGGAGGTCCCCATGGAGGAGCAGACGTGCCCCTGCAGCCCGTGGAGGTCCCCATGATGGAGCAGACGTGCCCCTGCAGCCCGTGGAGGTCCATGGAGGAGCAGACGTGCCCCTGCAGCCCGTGGAGGTCCATGATGGAGCAGACGTGCCCCTGCAGCCCGTGGAGGTCCCCATGGTGGAGCAGACGTGCCCCTGCAGCCCGTGGAGGTCCATGATGGAGCAGACGTGCCCCTGCAGCCCGTGGAGGTCCATGGTGGAGCAGATGTGCCCCTGCCGCCCGTGGAGGACCCCACGGTGGAGCAGATGTGCCCCTGCAGCCCGTGGAGGACCCCACGCCGCAGTGGGTGGATGTGCCTGAAGGAAGCTGTGACCCCATGGAGAGCTTGTGCTGGAGCAGGCTCCTGGCAGCACCTGTGGCCCCGTGGAGAGCACCCCACACTGGAGCAGAAGAGGAGCACGAGGAGGAAGGAGCGGCAGAGATGATGTGTGATGAACTGAGTGCGACCCCTGCTCCCTGCACCCCTGCATTGCTCAGGGGTGGGATGTAGGGAGGCAGGAGTGAAGATGAGCCCAGGAAAAAAGAGCGGGGTGGTGGTTGTTTTTATTTTTTTTAGATTTGGATTGACAATAAATTGAATTAATTTCCTCAAGTCTGTTTTGCCTGTGACAGTAATTGGTGAGCAACCTCTTTGTCCTTATCCTGACCTACAAGCTTTTTTCTTGTATTTTCTCCCCCATCTTGTTGAGGAGAGGGAGTGATAGAGCGGCTTGGTGGGCACCTGGCGGCCACAGTTTCCTTCTGTCAGGCTCCCTGTCCCTATTTGTTAGTTCTTGCCTATGTTTCTCATACCTGTTGCTTTTTGAAAGTTTTCTTTCTATGTCTGCGTCTATCTGGCTCCCTATTTCTATTTTTTTATTTCTTGCCTATGTTTCCTTTCCCCTATCACTTCAGAATTTTTCCCCGTCCCTTCTCTCGTCTCTGTCTTGTCCTGCCGGTCCCTTCTGCCTCTCCTGCTCCCTCTCTTATTTATTCCCCCATCTCTCTGTCCCTGTTCATCCCCGCAGTCTCTCTTCTGCTCTCCTCTCTCTACACAGTTGTCCTGCTCCCTGTCCCTCTCTTGTTCACAGCATCCTGTTTTCTGGCTCCCTGTCCCACACCTCTTCTCTATGTCCCTCTGTCCTTCCTCCTGCCTTTCTCTTCCCTTTTCTCCCTCTGTCCTGCTGCATTTGGGCACTGAGCCTGGCAGCCAACTCACTGCCAAGATTTCTTATGTGCATCAATGAATAAACTTTTCCTGCCTGCTCTGTGCCTCTGGATGTGCTTGCAGCCCCTGGGTGCAGAGCATGTGGCTGCGGGCAGGTGCAGGGAGGGGGTGATGTGCTGTGGGGGTGTGGGCAATGGCCCCTATTCCTGATGGGCTCCAGCTGGGGCAGCCCCAGGTGGGGCCAGCGAGGCTGAGGATGGGGCTGGCCCTGCTGTGTGAAGGGGCTCTGGCTGTAAAGGGGGCTGCCTGGGCATGGCTGCTTGAGGAAGCTGATGAAGGGGAAGGGGCTGAGGAGGGAGTCCTGCAGGCAGGTGCCTCCAGCAAGGAATGGCCAGTCCCTGTGGCGACGAAGGATCCCTCCGAGCTGTCCCCGACAGGGCAGACACCAGCACGCAGTGCTAGGAGCTCAGTGCCTCTGTCGACTATGTGCGTGAGCCACTGTTTATCGAGGAAGCCTTGTGGATGAGGAGCATCGAGGCATCTGCTGCATGCTGCTGAATGGGTGAGGGTCGGGCAGGTGGAAGGAAGAGGAGGAAGAGGCAGAGAGAGGCGTCGGGGTGGCGAAGGTCTCCTGCTGGCACCAGGAGCTGCGGTGAGTCACGCGTCCTCTCCTCTGCATCCTGGCCCATCTCTGCCACCCTTCTCCAGGTGTCTGCCTGCCTCCCTTCCTCCATCTCTTTGAGACCCTTTGAGCTCTGCCGGACCGCGGCGGGCTGCGCCATGAATCCCCCTCCGAGCGGGACGCGTCCTTGCTGGAGGCACCTGCCTGCAGGACCCCCTCCTATACATTCTTTGTATTTCTATGGTTGTTTTTGTGTTTTTTGCCTTTGGGACTCATCTAATTCTGTTAAGGGAACCTGTCAGAGAGTTTGTCGAGGTGACTCTGAGTTGTTGGTGATTTACCATAAATAATTTACTTTGCAACCAGAGATATTTTTGAGAAGGGATTCTTACAGGATCTAATTCTGCCTTGTCGTTCAGTCCTATCTGGAATGTACTTCTGGTAGGAGTTGCGTGGTCTTCTTAGAAACAAAGCGTAACCCCATAACATTTTGGATTTTTAATAGGAAACTAAAGCACATAAATTTTCATAATAATATTGCTATTGGGTTTAATGAGCTACTTTCCTACGTAGCTTTGTATGACATCTATCTTGTTCTACCGACGCCCCAGAAAAATGGTTTAATTCCCTGCCTGGTCGCGTTGCTGATGCAATAGATGTAGTTATAGTAAGAGAGCAGATCATGTCATTTCCAGTAACGGTTGCTTTCTCTGTTCAGTGCTTTGCATGTTGCAAATCTAAGGCATAGGAGGAACTTTCCTGCTGCTCCTCTCACAGGTGTTATGGCTTCTGGTGGTTTGCCCCTCCCCTTGCCCAGGTGAATGTGGGAAGGGTGGTGGGCGGGGCCCAGAGTATATGAGCCGCAGCCTTTGCTTAGGGAGCTCATTCTGCTCCCTGGCTTCTTTGGTGTTAGTGTTCTCTTGTTGTTTGAGTTGATTGCAGATTTTGATCTGCCTCAGCCATTTGGGCAGGTGTGTTTTGATACTGAGAGAAGCAGAAGTGTGTCTTTGAGGTAAGAGCTTTGGGACTAGTCCAGGTTTTTAGCAGCATAGATAGTAGAAAGTATATTTGTAGGCATAGTTTTTGTTTGTTTTCCAGTCATCCGTTTTGTATGTGGTGTTGAGGGGTGGCAAGATGGCTTACGAGTCTGGCTTGGGTTTTCTTTTTTCCTTCCAAGTGCCTTGTGTTTTTCTGGAATTTGTGCTTTTATTGAAGATGGAACCTTGTTTTTTCTCACCAGTTTTGCCATGCAAGTTGTCGACGCCATCTCTGAATAGGACTGATGGTGACACGATAGAGCAAGGGGCTAAGTTGGCCATCTTGTATGTATCTGTAGGTAGTGTTTTAGCGTTTTTCAAGAAAGGTGCAGGGACATAGGGCATAGTGTTTTTCAGGGTATTAAAGTGATAAACCGTTCTCCCGATTGTCTCTAGAGTAGCATGTTGTCTCTCGAACCTTTGCAGATCTGCAGTGGGCCCCTGGCAGATCGCAACCATGAGGACTTGTGGTATTTTGTGAGCCTGTAGCAGAGCCCGGAGTCTGTGGGAAGAGGAAAGGTCAGAGGTGTGTAGAGAACACGGGGTGCAGTTTCAGAGGAGCGGCCGAGACGTGGGGTTCGGGGGTGTCGATAGAGGGAAGGAGCGGGCTTGCTTCCCTGCCTGTTGAGGAGAAGAGAAGGTGTTTCTCCAAGTTTTGGGCCCGGGGGATGGTTGGGCAAGGGAGGTGGGTTCATCAGCCTTTCTCGGATGGGTTTTGCGGTTTGATTTGGGTTTTGCTGGGGTCTGTTCTGGTTCTGTCTCTCTACAGACGATGGCAGATACAACGAAGTCACGAGAGATGTAGCGTAAACTGTCCGGGCTTCCGCATGGCGACACACGAGGCCGAATGTCAGACGAGTCTCGACTTGGAAAGCATTGGCTACGTGAAGGTACATAAAAATACACCCTTTGGAATTCTCAAGCGTCTGCTACTCTGTGCCTCTTACTTACTCGATTGCCTGAGCTAATTTTTGCATCCATCCCTTTCACCGTCGATCAGGATATCGCAGAAATCCTGGCTCAGAGGCATTGAATAGGCACTGATTGTTAGCGCAGGCTCGCGTCACTGTCTTGCCTTGCGTTTCTTGGAGAAGAGGATGTATGTTATTTGTCCTCTTCAGAATCTCAGGGAAATGGCGTTTTTTTTTTTGTCGCAGTGCTGGGCATGCAAGCTTTTTCTTTTTTTCCTTCTTTTTGCCCTTTCCCTTAAGTGTCGAATGAGGCTTCCTCAAGTGTAGGTCATGGCAATGATGTTCTTGTTTATACTGTTTTTACCAGCAGTTTCTGTGGCTGTAAGGTGTCTGCTTTAGATGTTTGAGTGACAGTGTCACATGGTTGTGGTTTTTCCATCTGCAGGCCGCTACGGTAATTAACCATGGGGCTTTGTAGGTTATCGGCTGAAGGGTGTCGAGCCCCTTGTGCGGAGCACATCTCGTCCTCGTGGCACGAGGAAGAGCTAATGAACTTTGTGAGGCTCCGGAAAGAGTGAGCGCCAGGGTTTGTGGTGCTCTGAATGGGGTTCCTTCTCTACTTGAAAGGCAGCAACAGCTTTTGTTCCTGGCTCCTTTGGTGTGGGCGTAATCGCTGGACGATCGCAATTTCTGAGCTGGGCTCTGGCTGTAATGAGCGTGCCATGTAGAGAGACTCTCTTGACCTTTGTGAGGCTCCGGAAAGAGTGAGCGCCAGGGTTTGTGGTGCTCTGAATGGGGTTCCTTCTCTACTTTAAAGGCAGCAACAGCTTTTGTTCCTGGCTCCTTTGGTGTGGGCGTAATCGCTGGACGATCGCAATTTCTGAGCTGGGCTCGGGCTGTAATGAGCGTGCCATGTAGAGAGACTCTCTTGAACTTTGTGAGGCTCCGGAAAGAGTGAGCGCCAGGGTTTGTGGTGCTCTGAATGGGGTTCCTTCTCTACTTTAAAGGCAGCAACAGCTTTTGTTCCTGGCTCCTTTGGTGTGGGCGTAATGGCTGGACGATCGCAATTTCTGAGCTGGGCTCTGGCTGTAATGAGCGTGCCATGTAGAGAGACTCTCTTGAACTTTGTGAGGCTACGGAAAGAGTGAGCGCCAGGGTTTGTGGTGCTCTGAATGGGGTTCCTTGTATACTTTAAAGGCAGCAACAGCTTTTGTTCCTGGCTCCTTTGGTGTGGGCGTAATCGCTGGACGATCGCAATTTCTGAGCTGGGCTCGGGCTGTAATGAGCGTGCCGTGTAGAGAGACTCTCTTGAACTTTGTGAGGCTCCGGAAAGAGTGAGCGCCAGGGTTTGTGGTGCTCTGAATGGGGTTCCTTGTATACTTTAAAGGCAGCAACAGCTTTTGTTCCTGGCTCCTTTGGTGTGGGCGTAATCACTGGACGATCGCAATTTCTGAGCTGGGCTCTGGCTGTAATGAGCGTGCCGTGTAGAGAGACTCTCTTGAACTTTGTGAGGCTACGGAAAGAGTGAGCGCCAGGGTTTGTGGTGCTCTGAATGGGGTTCCTTCTCTACTTGAAAGGCAGCAACAGCTTTTGTTCCTGGCTCCTTTGGTGTGGGCGTAATCGCTGGACGATCGCAATTTCTGAGCTGGGCTCGGGCTGGAATGAGCGTGCCGTGTAGAGAGACTCTCTTGAACTTTGTGAGGCTACGGAAAGAGTGAGCGCCAGGGTTTGTGGTGCTCTGAATGGGGTTCCTTGTATACTTTAAAGGCAGCAACAGCTTTTGTTCCTGGCTCCTTTGGTGTGGGCGTAATCGCTGGACGATCGCAATTTCTGAGCTGGGCTCTGGCTGTAATGAGCGTGCCGTGTAGAGAGACTCTCTTGAACTTTGTGAGGCTACGGAAAGAGTGAGCGCCAGGGTTTGTGGTGCTCTGAATGGGGTTCCTTCTCTACTTTAAAGGCAGCAACAGCTTTTGTTCCTGGCTCCTTTGGTGTGGGCGTAATCGCTGGACGAAAGCAATTTCTGAGCTGGGCTCGGGCTGTAATGAGCGTGCCATGTAGAGAGACTCTCTTGAACTTTGTGAGGCTACGGAAAGAGTGAGCGCCAGGGTTTGTGGTGCTCTGAATGGGGTTCCTTCTCTACTTGAAAGGCAGCAACAGCTTTTGTTCCTGGCTCCTTTGGTGTGGGCGTAATCGCTGGACGAAAGCAATTTCTGAGCTGGGCTCTGGCTGGAATGAGCGTGCCGTGTAGAGAGACTCTCTTGAACTTTGTGAGGCTACGGAAAGAGTGAGCGCCAGGGTTTGTGGTGCTCTGAATGGGGTTCCTTCTCTACTTGAAAGGCAGCAACAGCTTTTGTTCCTGGCTCCTTTGGTGTGGGCGTAATCGCTGGACGAAAGCAATTTCTGAGCTGGGCTCGGGCTGTAATGAGCGTGCCCTGTAGAGAGACTCTCTTGAACTTTGTGAGGCTACGGAAAGAGTGAGCGCCAGCGTTTGTGGTGCTCTGAATGGGGTTCCTTCTCTACTTTAAAGGCAGCAACAGCTTTTGTTCCTGGCTCCTTTGGTGTGGGCGTAATCGCTGGACGAAAGCAATTTCTGAGCTGGGCTCTGGCTGTAATGAGCGTGCCATGTAGAGAGACTCTCTTGAACTTTGTGAGGCTACGGAAAGAGTGAGCGCCAGGGTTTGTGGTGCTCTGAATGGGGTTCCTTCTCTACTTTAAAGGCAGCAACAGCTTTTGTTCCTGGCTCCTTTGGTGTGGGCGTAATCGCTGGACGATCGCAATTTCTGAGCTGGGCTCGGGCTGTAATGAGCGTGCCGTGTAGAGAGACTCTCTTGAACTTTGTGAGGCTCCGGAAAGAGTGAGCGCCAGGGTTTGTGGTGCTCTGAATGGGGTTCCTTCTCTACTTGAAAGGCAGCAACAGCTTTTGTTCCTGGCTCCTTTGGTGTGGGCGTAATCGCTGGACGATCGCAATTTCTGAGCTGGGCTCTGGCTGTAATGAGCGTGCCGTGTAGAGAGACTCTCTTGAACTTTGTGAGGCTCCGGAAAGAGTGAGCGCCAGGGTTTGTGGTGCTCTGAATGGGGTTCCTTCTCTACTTGAAAGGCAGCAACAGCTTTTGTTCCTGGCTCCTTTGGTGTGGGCGTAATCGCTGGACGAAAGCAATTTCTGAGCTGGGCTCGGGCTGTAATGAGCGTGCCGTGTAGAGAGACTCTCTTGAACTTTGTGAGGCTACGGAAAGAGTGAGCGCCAGGGTTTGTGGTGCTCTGAATGGGGTTCCTTCTCTACTTTAAAGGCAGCAACAGCTTTTGTTCCTGGCTCCTTTGGTGTGGGCGTAATCGCTGGACGAAAGCAATTTCTGAGCTGGGCTCTGGCTGTAATGAGCGTGCCGTGTAGAGAGACTCTCTTGAACTTTGTGAGGCTACGGAAAGAGTGAGCGCCAGGGTTTGTGGTGCTCTGAATGGGGTTCCTTCTCTACTTTAAAGGCAGCAACAGCTTTTGTTCCTGGCTCCTTTGGTGTGGGCGTAATCGCTGGACGATCGCAATTTCTGAGCTGGGCTCTGGCTGTAATGAGCGTGCCATGTAGAGAGACTCTCTTGAACTTTGTGAGGCTACGGAAAGAGTGAGCGCCAGGGTTTGTGGTGCTCTGAATGGGGTTCCTTGTATACTTGAAAGGCAGCAACAGCTTTTGTTCCTGGCTCCTTTGGTGTGGGCGTAATGGCTGGACGATCGCAATTTCTGAGCTGGGCTCTGGCTGTAATGAGCGTGCCATGTAGAGAGACTCTCTTGAACTTTGTGAGGCTACGGAAAGAGTGAGCGCCAGGGTTTGTGGTGCTCTGAATGGGGTTCCTTCTCTACTTGAAAGGCAGCAACAGCTTTTGTTCCTGGCTCCTTTGGTGTGGGCGTAATGGCTGGACGATCGCAATTTCTGAGCTGGGCTCGGGCTGTAATGAGCGTGCCATGTAGAGAGACTCTCTTGAACTTTGTGAGGCTCCGGAAAGAGTGAGCGCCAGGGTTTGTGGTGCTCTGAATGGGGTTCCTTGTATACTTGAAAGGCAGCAACAGCTTTTGTTCCTGGCTCCTTTGGTGTGGGCGTAATCGCTGGACGAAAGCAATTTCTGAGCTGGGCTCGGGCTGTAATGAGCGTGCCATGTAGAGAGACTCTCTTGACCTTTGTGAGGCTCCGGAAAGAGTGAGCGCCAGGGTTTGTGGTGCTCTGAATGGGGTTCCTTCTCTACTTGAAAGGCAGCAACAGCTTTTGTTCCTGGCTCCTTTGGTGTGGGCGTAATCGCTGGACGATCGCAATTTCTGAGCTGGGCTCGGGCTGTAATGAGCGTGCCGTGTAGAGAGACTCTCTTGAACTTTGTGAGGCTACGGAAAGAGTGAGCGCCAGGGTTTGTGGTGCTCTGAATGGGGTTCCTTGTATACTTGAAAGGCAGCAACAGCTTTTGTTCCTGGCTCCTTTGGTGTGGGCGTAATCGCTGGACGATCGCAATTTCTGAGCTGGGCTCGGGCTGTAATGAGCGTGCCGTGTAGAGAGACTCTCTTGAACTTTGTGAGGCTACGGAAAGAGTGAGCGCCAGGGTTTGTGGTGCTCTGAATGGGGTTCCTTCTCTACTTGAAAGGCAGCAACAGCTTTTGTTCCTGGCTCCTTTGGTGTGGGCGTAATCGCTGGACGATCGCAATTTCTGAGCTGGGCTCGGGCTGTAATGAGCGTGCCATGTAGAGAGACTCTCTTGAACTTTGTGAGGCTACGGAAAGAGTGAGCGCCAGGGTTTGTGGTGCTCTGAATGGGGTTCCTTCTCTACTTTAAAGGCAGCAACAGCTTTTGTTCCTGGCTCCTTTGGTGTGGGCGTAATCGCTGGACGATCGCAATTTCTGAGCTGGGCTCTGGCTGTAATGAGCGTGCCACGTAGAGAGACTCTCTTGAACTTTGTGAGGCTACGGAAAGAGTGAGCGCCAGGGTTTGTGGTGCTCTGAATGGGGTTCCTTCTCTACTTGAAAGGCAGCAACAGCTTTTGTTCCTGGCTCCTTTGGTGTGGGCGTAATCGCTGGACGATCGCAATTTCTGAGCTGGGCTCGAGCTGTAATGAGCGTGCCAGGTAGAGAGACTCTCTTGAACTTTGTGAGGCTACGGAAAGAGTGAGCGCCAGGGTTTGTGGTGCTCTGAATGGGGTTCCTTCTCTACTTTAAAGGCAGCAACAGCTTTTGTTCCTGGCTCCTTTGGTGTGGGCGTAATCGCTGGACGAAAGCAATTTCTGAGCTGGGCTCGGGCTGTAATGAGCGTGCCATGTAGAGAGACTCTCTTGAACTTTGTGAGGCTACGGAAAGAGTGAGCGCCAGGGTTTGTGGTGCTCTGAATGGGGTTCCTTCTCTACTTGAAAGGCAGCAACAGCTTTTGTTCCTGGCTCCTTTGGTGTGGGCGTAATCGCTGGACGAAAGCAATTTCTGAGCTGGGCTCTGGCTGTAATGAGCGTGCCCTGTAGAGAGACTCTCTTGAACTTTGTGAGGCTACGGAAAGAGTGAGCGCCAGCGTTTGTGGTGCTCTGAATGGGGTTCCTTCTCTACTTTAAAGGCAGCAACAGCTTTTGTTCCTGGCTCCTTTGGTGTGGGCGTAATCGCTGGACGAAAGCAATTTCTGAGCTGGGCTCTGGCTGTAATGAGCGTGCCGTGTAGAGAGACTCTCTTGAACTTTGTGAGGCTACGGAAAGAGTGAGCGCCAGCGTTTGTGGTGCTCTGAATGGGGTTCCTTCTCTACTTTAAAGGCAGCAACAGCTTTTGTTCCTGGCTCCTTTGGTGTGGGCGTAATCGCTGGACGATCGCAATTTCTGAGCTGGGCTCGGGCTGTAATGAGCGTGCCGTGTAGAGAGACTCTCTTGAACTTTGTGAGGCTACGGAAAGAGTGAGCGCCAGGGTTTGTGGTGCTCTGAATGGGGTTCCTTCTCTACTTGAAAGGCAGCAACAGCTTTTGTTCCTGGCTCCTTTGGTGTGGGCGTAATCGCTGGACGAAAGCAATTTCTGAGCTGGGCTCTGGCTGTAATGAGCGTGCCGTGTAGAGAGACTCTCTTGAACTTTGTGAGGCTCCGGAAAGAGTGAGCGCCAGGGTTTGTGGTGCTCTGAATGGGGTTCCTTCTCTACTTGAAAGGCAGCAACAGCTTTTGTTCCTGGCTCCTTTGGTGTGGGCGTAATCGCTGGACGAAAGCAATTTCTGAGCTGGGCTCTGGCTGTAATGAGCGTGCCGTGTAGAGAGACTCTCTTGAACTTTGTGAGGCTACGGAAAGAGTGAGCGCCAGGGTTTGTGGTGCTCTGAATGGGGTTCCTTCTCTACTTTAAAGGCAGCAACAGCTTTTGTTCCTGGCTCCTTTGGTGTGGGCGTAATCGCTGGACGAAAGCAATTTCTGAGCTGGGCTCTGGCTGTAATGAGCGTGCCGTGTAGAGAGACTCTCTTGAACTTTGTGAGGCTCCGGAAAGAGTGAGCGCCAGGGTTTGTGGTGCTCTGAATGGGGTTCCTTCTCTACTTTAAAGGCAGCAACAGCTTTTGTTCCTGGCTCCTTTGGTGTGGGCGTAATCGCTGGACGATCGCAATTTCTGAGCTGGGCTCTGGCTGTAATGAGCGTGCCATGTAGAGAGACTCTCTTGAACTTTGTGAGGCTACGGAAAGAGTGAGCGCCAGGGTTTGTGGTGCTCTGAATGGGGTTCCTTCTCTACTTTAAAGGCAGCAACAGCTTTTGTTCCTGGCTCCTTTGGTGTGGGCGTAATGGCTGGACGATCGCAATTTCTGAGCTGGGCTCGGGCTGTAATGAGCGTGCCGTGTAGAGAGACTCTCTTGAACTTTGTGAGGCTACGGAAAGAGTGAGCGCCAGGGTTTGTGGTGCTCTGAATGGGGTTCCTTCTCTACTTGAAAGGCAGCAACAGCTTTTGTTCCTGGCTCCTTTGGTGTGGGCGTAATGGCTGGACGATCGCAATTTCTGAGCTGGGCTCTGGCTGTAATGAGCGTGCCGTGTAGAGAGACTCTCTTGAACTTTGTGAGGCTACGGAAAGAGTGAGCGCCAGGGTTTGTGGTGCTCTGAATGGGGTTCCTTCTCTACTTTAAAGGCAGCAACAGCTTTTGTTCCTGGCTCCTTTGGTGTGGGCGTAATCGCTGGACGAAAGCAATTTCTGAGCTGGGCTCGGGCTGTAATGAGCGTGCCATGTAGAGAGACTCTCTTGAACTTTGTGAGGCTCCGGAAAGAGTGAGCGCCAGGGTTTGTGGTGCTCTGAATGGGGTTCCTTCTCTACTTTAAAGGCAGCAACAGCTTTTGTTCCTGGCTCCTTTGGTGTGGGCGTAATCGCTGGACGATCGCAATTTCTGAGCTGGGCTCGGGCTGTAATGAGCGTGCCGTGTAGAGAGACTCTCTTGAACTTTGTGAGGCTACGGAAAGAGTGAGCGCCAGGGTTTGTGGTGCTCTGAATGGGGTTCCTTCTCTACTTTAAAGGCAGCAACAGCTTTTGTTCCTGGCTCCTTTGGTGTGGGCGTAATCGCTGGACGATCGCAATTTCTGAGCTGGGCTCGGGCTGTAATGAGCGTGCCGTGTAGAGAGACTCTCTTGAACTTTGTGAGGCTACGGAAAGAGTGAGCGCCAGGGTTTGTGGTGCTCTGAATGGGGTTCCTTCTCTACTTTAAAGGCAGCAACAGCTTTTGTTCCTGGCTCCTTTGGTGTGGGCGTAATCGCTGGACGATCGCAATTTCTGAGCTGGGCTCGGGCTGTAATGAGCGTGCCATGTAGAGAGACTCTCTTGAACTTTGTGAGGCTACGGAAAGAGTGAGCGCCAGGGTTTGTGGTGCTCTGAATGGGGTTCCTTCTCTACTTTAAAGGCAGCAACAGCTTTTGTTCCTGGCTCCTTTGGTGTGGGCGTAATCGCTGGACGATCGCAATTTCTGAGCTGGGCTCTGGCTGTAATGAGCGTGCCATGTAGAGAGACTCTCTTGAACTTTGTGAGGC
Organism: Theristicus caerulescens; assembly: GCA_020745775.1. NCBI lineage: Eukaryota > Metazoa > Chordata > Aves > Pelecaniformes > Threskiornithidae > Theristicus > Theristicus caerulescens. Next base: position 42,048 of record JAJGSR010000067.1, read on the forward strand.
TACGGAAAGAGTGAGCGCCAGGGTTTGTGGTGCTCTGAATGGGGTTCCTTCTCTACTTGAAAGGCAGCAACAGCTTTTGTTCCTGGCTCCTTTGGTGTGGGCGTAATCGCTGGACGATCGCAATTTCTGAGCTGGGCTCGGGCTGTAATGAGCGTGCCTTGTAGAGAGACTCTCTTGAACTTTGTGAGGCTACGGAAAGAGTGAGCGCCAGGGTTTGTGGTGCTCTGAATGGGGTTCCTTCTCTACTTTAAAGGCAGCAACAGCTTTTGTTCCTGGCTCCTTTGGTGTGGGCGTAATCGCTGGACGAAAGCAATTTCTGAGCTGGGCTCGGGCTGTAATGAGCGTGCCATGTAGAGAGACTCTCTTGAACTTTGTGAGGCTACGGAAAGAGTGAGCGCCAGGGTTTGTGGTGCTCTGAATGGGGTTCCTTCTCTACTTTAAAGGCAGCAACAGCTTTTGTTCCTGGCTCCTTTGGTGTGGGCGTAATCGCTGGACGAAAGCAATTTCTGAGCTGGGCTCTGGCTGTAATGAGCGTGCCCTGTAGAGAGACTCTCTTGAACTTTGTGAGGCTACGGAAAGAGTGAGCGCCAGGGTTTGTGGTGCTCTGAATGGGGTTCCTTCTCTACTTTAAAGGCAGCAACAGCTTTTGTTCCTGGCTCCTTTGGTGTGGGCGTAATCGCTGGACGATCGCAATTTCTGAGCTGGGCTCTGGCTGGAATGAGCGTGCCATGTAGAGAGACTCTCTTGAACTTTGTGAGGCTCCGGAAAGAGTGAGCGCCAGGGTTTGTGGTGCTCTGAATGGGGTTCCTTCTCTACTTTAAAGGCAGCAACAGCTTTTGTTCCTGGCTCCTTTGGTGTGGGCGTAATCGCTGGACGATCGCAATTTCTGAGCTGGGCTCGGGCTGTAATGAGCGTGCCATGTAGAGAGACTCTCTTGAACTTTGTGAGGCTACGGAAAGAGTGAGCGCCAGGGTTTGTGGTGCTCTGAATGGGGTTCCTTCTCTACTTTAAAGGCAGCAACAGCTTTTGTTCCTGGCTCCTTTGGTGTGGGCGTAATCGCTGGACGATCGCAATTTCTGAGCTGGGCTCTGGCTGTAATGAGCGTGCCATGTAGAGAGACTCTCTTGAACTTTGTGAGGCTCCGGAAAGAGTGAGCGCCAGGGTTTGTGGTGCTCTGAATGGGGTTCCTTCTCTACTTGAAAGGCAGCAACAGCTTTTGTTCCTGGCTCCTTTGGTGTGGGCGTAATCGCTGGACGAAAGCAATTTCTGAGCTGGGCTCGGGCTGTAATGAGCGTGCCGTGTAGAGAGACTCTCTTGAACTTTGTGAGGCTCCGGAAAGAGTGAGCGCCAGGGTTTGTGGTGCTCTGAATGGGGTTCCTTCTCTACTTTAAAGGCAGCAACAGCTTTTGTTCCTGGCTCCTTTGGTGTGGGCGTAATCGCTGGACGAAAGCAATTTCTGAGCTGGGCTCGGGCTGTAATGAGCGTGCCATGTAGAGAGACTCTCTTGAACTTTGTGAGGCTCCGGAAAGAGTGAGCGCCAGGGTTTGTGGTGCTCTGAATGGGGTTCCTTCTCTACTTGAAAGGCAGCAACAGCTTTTGTTCCTGGCTCCTTTGGTGTGGGCGTAATCGCTGGACGAAAGCAATTTCTGAGCTGGGCTCTGGCTGTAATGAGCGTGCCGTGTAGAGAGACTCTCTTGAACTTTGTGAGGCTACGGAAAGAGTGAGCGCCAGGGTTTGTGGTGCTCTGAATGGGGTTCCTTCTCTACTTTAAAGGCAGCAACAGCTTTTGTTCCTGGCTCCTTTGGTGTGGGCGTAATCAGCTGGACGATCGCAATTTCTGAGCTGGGCTCGGGCTGTAATGAGCGTGCCATGTAGAGAGACTCTCTTGAACTTTGTGAGGCTACGGAAAGAGTGAGCGCCAGGGTTTGTGGTGCTCTGAATGGGGTTCCTTCTCTACTTTAAAGGCAGCAACAGCTTTTGTTCCTGGCTCCTTTGGTGTGGGCGTAATCGCTGGACGAAAGCAATTTCTGAGCTGGGCTCGGGCTGTAATGAGCGTGCCATGTAGAGAGACTCTCTTGAACTTTGTGAGGCTACGGAAAGAGTGAGCGCCAGGGTTTGTGGTGCTCTGAATGGGGTTCCTTCTCTACTTTAAAGGCAGCAACAGCTTTTGTTCCTGGCTCCTTTGGTGTGGGCGTAATCGCTGGACGAAAGCAATTTCTGAGCTGGGCTCTGGCTGTAATGAGCGTGCCATGTAGAGAGACTCTCTTGAACTTTGTGAGGCTCCGGAAAGAGTGAGCGCCAGGGTTTGTGGTGCTCTGAATGGGGTTCCTTCTCTACTTGAAAGGCAGCAACAGCTTTTGTTCCTGGCTCCTTTGGTGTGGGCGTAATCGCTGGACGATCGCAATTTCTGAGCTGGGCTCGGGCTGTAATGAGCGTGCCGTGTAGAGAGACTCTCTTGAACTTTGTGAGGCTACGGAAAGAGTGAGCGCCAGGGTTTGTGGTGCTCTGAATGGGGTTCCTTCTCTACTTTAAAGGCAGCAACAGCTTTTGTTCCTGGCTCCTTTGGTGTGGGCGTAATCGCTGGACGATCGCAATTTCTGAGCTGGGCTCTGGCTGTAATGAGCGTGCCATGTAGAGAGACTCTCTTGAACTTTGTGAGGCTACGGAAAGAGTGAGCGCCAGGGTTTGTGGTGCTCTGAATGGGGTTCCTTCTCTACTTTAAAGGCAGCAACAGCTTTTGTTCCTGGCTCCTTTGGTGTGGGCGTAATCGCTGGACGAAAGCAATTTCTGAGCTGGGCTCTGGCTGTAATGAGCGTGCCATGTAGAGAGACTCTCTTGAACTTTGTGAGGCTACGGAAAGAGTGAGCGCCAGGGTTTGTGGTGCTCTGAATGGGGTTCCTTCTCTACTTTAAAGGCAGCAACAGCTTTTGTTCCTGGCTCCTTTGGTGTGGGCGTAATCGCTGGACGATCGCAATTTCTGAGCTGGGCTCGGGCTGTAATGAGCGTGCCATGTAGAGAGACTCTCTTGAACTTTGTGAGGCTCCGGAAAGAGTGAGCGCCAGGGTTTGTGGTGCTCTGAATGGGGTTCCTTCTCTACTTTAAAGGCAGCAACAGCTTTTGTTCCTGGCTCCTTTGGTGTGGGCGTAATCGCTGGACGATCGCAATTTCTGAGCTGGGCTCTGGCTGTAATGAGCGTGCCATGTAGAGAGACTCTCTTGAACTTTGTGAGGCTACGGAAAGAGTGAGCGCCAGGGTTTGTGGTGCTCTGAATGGGGTTCCTTCTCTACTTTAAAGGCAGCAACAGCTTTTGTTCCTGGCTCCTTTGGTGTGGGCGTAATCGCTGGACGAAAGCAATTTCTGAGCTGGGCTCGGGCTGTAATGAGCGTGCCATGTAGAGAGACTCTCTTGAACTTTGTGAGGCTACGGAAAGAGTGAGCGCCAGCGTTTGTGGTGCTCTGAATGGGGTTCCTTCTCTACTTTAAAGGCAGCAACAGCTTTTGTTCCTGGCTCCTTTGGTGTGGGCGTAATCGCTGGACGATCGCAATTTCTGAGCTGGGCTCGGGCTGTAATGAGCGTGCCATGTAGAGAGACTCTCTTGACCTTTGTGAGGCTACGGAAAGAGTGAGCGCCAGGGTTTGTGGTGCTCTGAATGGGGTTCCTTCTCTACTTGAAAGGCAGCAACAGCTTTTGTTCCTGGCTCCTTTGGTGTGGGCGTAATCGCTGGACGATCGCAATTTCTGAGCTGGGCTCTGGCTGTAATGAGCGTGCCATGTAGAGAGACTCTCTTGAACTTTGTGAGGCTACGGAAAGAGTGAGCGCCAGGGTTTGTGGTGCTCTGAATGGGGTTCCTTCTCTACTTTAAAGGCAGCAACAGCTTTTGTTCCTGGCTCCTTTGGTGTGGGCGTAATCGCTGGACGAATGCAATTTCTGAGCTGGGCTCTGGCTGTAATGAGCGTGCCGTGTAGAGAGACTCTCTTGAACTTTGTGAGGCTACGGAAAGAGTGAGCGCCAGGGTTTGTGGTGCTCTGAATGGGGTTCCTTCTCTACTTTAAAGGCAGCAACAGCTTTAGTTCCTGGCTCCTTTGGTGTGGGCGTAATCGCTGGACGAAAGCAATTTCTGAGCTGGGCTCGGGCTGTAATGAGCGTGCCGTGTAGAGAGACTCTCTTGAACTTTGTGAGGCTACGGAAAGAGTGAGCGCCAGGGTTTGTGGTGCTCTGAATGGGGTTCCTTCTCTACTTTAAAGGCAGCAACAGCTTTTGTTCCTGGCTCCTTTGATGTGGGCGTAATCGCTGGACAAAAGCAATTTCTGAGCTGGGCTCTGGCTGTAATGAGCGTGCCATGTAGAGAGACTCTCTTGAACTTTGTGAGGCTACGGAAAGAGTGAGCGCCAGGGTTTGTGGTGCTCTGAATGGGGTTCCTTCTCTACTTTAAAGGCAGCAACAGCTTTTGTTCCTGGCTCCTTTGGTGTGGGCGTAATCGCTGGACGATCGCAATTTCTGAGCTGGGCTCGGGCTGTAATGAGCGTGCCATGTAGAGAGACTCTCTTGAACTTTGTGAGGCTACGGAAAGAGTGAGCGCCAGGGTTTGTGGTGCTCTGAATGGGGTTCCTTCTCTACTTTAAAGGCAGCAACAGCTTTTGTTCCTGGCTCCTTTGGTGTGGGCGTAATCGCTGGACGATCGCAATTTCTGAGCTGGGCTCTGGCTGTAATGAGCGTGCCGTGTAGAGAGACTCTCTTGAACTTTGTGAGGCTCCGGAAAGAGTGAGCGCCAGGGTTTGTGGTGCTCTGAATGGGGTTCCTTCTCTACTTGAAAGGCAGCAACAGCTTTTGTTCCTGGCTCCTTTGGTGTGGGCGTAATCGCTGGACAACAGCAATTTCTGAGCTGGGCTCGGGCTGTAATGAGCGTGCCATGTAGAGAGACTCTCTTGAACTTTGTGAGGCTACGGAAAGAGTGAGCGCCAGGGTTTGTGGTGCTCTGAATGGGGTTCCTTCTCTACTTTAAAGGCAGCAACAGCTTTTGTTCCTGGCTCCTTTGGTGTGGGCGTAATCGCTGGACGAAAGCAATTTCTGAGCTGGGCTCTGGCTGTAATGAGCGTGCCGTGTAGAGAGACTCTCTTGAACTTTGTGAGGCTACGGAAAGAGTGAGCACCAGGGTTTGTGGTGCTCTGAATGGGGTTCCTTCTCTACTTTAAAGGCAGCAACAGCTTTTGTTCCTGGCTCCTTTGGTGTGGGCGTAATCGCTGGACGATCGCAATTTCTGAGCTGGGCTCTGGCTGTAATGAGCGTGCCATGTAGAGAGACTCTCTTGAACTTTGTGAGGCTACGGAAAGAGTGAGCGCCAGGGTTTGTGGTGCTCTGAATGGGGTTCCTTGTATACTTTAAAGGCAGCAACAGCTTTTGTTCCTGGCTCCTTTGGTGTGGGCGTAATCGCTGGACGAAAGCAATTTCTGAGCTGGGCTCTGGCTGTAATGAGCGTGCCGTGTAGAGAGACTCTCTTGAACTTTGTGAGGCTACGGAAAGAGTGAGCGCCAGGGTTTGTGGTGCTCTGAATGGGGTTCCTTCTCTACTTTAAAGGCAGCAACAGCTTTTGTTCCTGGCTCCTTTGGTGTGGGCGTAATCGCTGGACGATCGCAATTTCTGAGCTGGGCTCTGGCTGTAATGAGCGTGCCGTGTAGAGAGACTCTCTTGAACTTTGTGAGGCTACGGAAAGAGTGAGCGCCAGGGTTTGTGGTGCTCTGAATGGGGTTCCTTCTCTACTTGAAAGGCAGCAACAGCTTTTGTTCCTGGCTCCTTTGGTGTGGGCGTAATCGCTGGACGAAAGCAATTTCTGAGCTGGGCTCTGGCTGTAATGAGCGTGCCATGTAGAGAGACTCTCTTGAACTTTGTGAGGCTACGGAAAGAGTGAGCGCCAGGGTTTGTGGTGCTCTGAATGGGGTTCCTTCTCTACTTTAAAGGCAGCAACAGCTTTTGTTCCTGGCTCCTTTGGTGTGGGCGTAATCGCTGGACGAAAGCAATTTCTGAGCTGGGCTCTGGCTGTAATGAGCGTGCCATGTAGAGAGACTCTCTTGAACTTTGTGAGGCTACGGAAAGAGTGAGCGCCAGGGTTTGTGGTGCTCTGAATGGGGTTCCTTCTCTACTTTAAAGGCAGCAACAGCTTTTGTTCCTGGCTCCTTTGGTGTGGGCGTAATCGCTGGACGATAGCAATTTCTGAGCTGGGCTCTGGCTGTAATGAGCGTGCCATGTAGAGAGACTCTCTTGAACTTTGTGAGGCTACGGAAAGAGTGAGCGCCAGGGTTTGTGGTGCTCTGAATGGGGTTCCTTCTCTACTTTAAAGGCAGCAACAGCTTTTGTTCCTGGCTCCTTTGGTGTGGGCGTAATCGCTGGACGAAAGCAATTTCTGAGCTGGGCTCTGGCTGGAATGAGCGTGCCGTGTAGAGAGACTCTCTTGAACTTTGTGAGGCTCCGGAAAGAGTGAGCGCCAGGGTTTGTGGTGCTCTGAATGGGGTTCCTTCTCTACTTTAAAGGCAGCAACAGCTTTTGTTCCTGGCTCCTTTGGTGTGGGCGTAATCGCTGGACGAAAGCAATTTCTGAGCTGGGCTCGGGCTGGAATGAGCGTGCCATGTAGAGAGACTCTCTTGAACTTTGTGAGGCTACGGAAAGAGTGAGCGCCAGGGTTTGTGGTGCTCTGAATGGGGTTCCTTCTCTACTTTAAAGGCAGCAACAGCTTTTGTTCCTGGCTCCTTTGGTGTGGGCGTAATCGCTGGACGAAAGCAATTTCTGAGCTGGGCTCTGGCTGTAATGAGCGTGCCATGTAGAGAGACTCTCTTGAACTTTGTGAGGCTACGGAAAGAGTGAGCGCCAGGGTTTGTGGTGCTCTGAATGGGGTTCCTTGTATACTTTAAAGGCAGCAACAGCTTTTGTTCCTGGCTCCTTTGGTGTGGGCGTAATCGCTGGACGAAAGCAATTTCTGAGCTGGGCTCTGGCTGTAATGAGCGTGCCGTGTAGAGAGACTCTCTTGAACTTTGTGAGGCTCCGGAAAGAGTGAGCGCCAGGGTTTGTGGTGCTCTGAATGGGGTTCCTTCTCTACTTTAAAGGCAGCAACAGCTTTTGTTCCTGGCTCCTTTGGTGTGGGCGTAATCGCTGGACGAACGCAATTTCTGAGCTGGGCTCGGGCTGTAATGAGCGTGCCGTGTAGAGAGACTCTCTTGAACTTTGTGAGGCTACGGAAAGAGTGAGCGCCAGGGTTTGTGGTGCTCTGAATGGGGTTCCTTCTCTACTTTAAAGGCAGCAACAGCTTTTGTTCCTGGCTCCTTTGGTGTGGGCGTAATCGCTGGACGAAAGCAATTTCTGAGCTGGGCTCTGGCTGTAATGAGCGTGCCATGTAGAGAGACTCTCTTGAACTTTGTGAGGCTACGGAAAGAGTGAGCGCCAGGGTTTGTGGTGCTCTGAATGGGGTTCCTTCTCTACTTTAAAGGCAGCAACAGCTTTTGTTCCTGGCTCCTTTGGTGTGGGCGTAATCGCTGGACGATCGCAATTTCTGAGCTGGGCTCTGGCTGTAATGAGCGTGCCGTGTAGAGAGACTCTCTTGAACTTTGTGAGGCTCCGGAAAGAGTGAGCGCCAGCGTTTGTGGTGCTCTGAATGGGGTTCCTTCTCTACTTTAAAGGCAGCAACAGCTTTTGTTCCTGGCTCCTTTGGTGTGGGCGTAATCGCTGGACGATCGCAATTTCTGAGCTGGGCTCTGGCTGTAATGAGCGTGCCATGTAGAGAGACTCTCTTGAACTTTGTGAGGCTACGGAAAGAGTGAGCGCCAGGGTTTGTGGTGCTCTGAATGGGGTTCCTTCTCTACTTTAAAGGCAGCAACAGCTTTTGTTCCTGGCTCCTTTGGTGTGGGCGTAATCGCTGGACGATCGCAATTTCTGAGCTGGGCTCTGGCTGTAATGAGCGTGCCATGTAGAGAGACTCTCTTGAACTTTGTGAGGCTACGGAAAGAGTGAGCGCCAGGGTTTGTGGTGCTCTGAATGGGGTTCCTTCTCTACTTTAAAGGCAGCAACAGCTTTTGTTCCTGGCTCCTTTGGTGTGGGCGTAATCGCTGGACGATAGCAATTTCTGAGCTGGGCTCTGGCTGTAATGAGCGTGCCGTGTAGAGAGACTCTCTTGAACTTTGTGAGGCTACGGAAAGAGTGAGCGCCAGGGTTTGTGGTGCTCTGAATGGGGTTCCTTGTCTACTTTAAAGGCAGCAACAGCTTTTGTTCCTGGCTCCTTTGGTGTGGGCGTAATCGCTGGACGAAAGCAATTTCTGAGCTGGGCTCGGGCTGTAATGAGCGTGCCATGTAGAGAGACTCTCTTGAACTTTGTGAGGCTACGGAAAGAGTGAGCGCCAGGGTTTGTGGTGCTCTGAATGGGGTTCCTTCTCTACTTTAAAGGCAGCAACAGCTTTTGTTCCTGGCTCCTTTGGTGTGGGCGTAATCGCTGGACGAAAGCAATTTCTGAGCTGGGCTCTGGCTGTAATGAGCGTGCCATGTAGAGAGACTCTCTTGAACTTTGTGAGGCTACGGAAAGAGTGAGCGCCAGGGTTTGTGGTGCTCTGAATGGGGTTCCTTCTCTACTTTAAAGGCAGCAACAGCTTTTGTTCCTGGCTCCTTTGGTGTGGGCGTAATCGCTGGACGAAAGCAATTTCTGAGCTGGGCTCTGGCTGTAATGAGCGTGCCATGTAGAGAGACTCTCTTGAACTTTGTGAGGCTCCGGAAAGAGTGAGCGCCAGGGTTTGTGGTGCTCTGAATGGGGTTCCTTCTCTACTTTAAAGGCAGCAACAGCTTTTGTTCCTGGCTCCTTTGGTGTGGGCGTAATCGCTGGACGAAAGCAATTTCTGAGCTGGGCTCTGGCTGTAATGAGCGTGCCATGTAGAGAGACTCTCTTGAACTTTGTGAGGCTACGGAAAGAGTGAGCGCCAGGGTTTGTGGTGCTCTGAATGGGGTTCCTTCTCTACTTTAAAGGCAGCAACAGCTTTTGTTCCTGGCTCCTTTGGTGTGGGCGTAATCGCTGGACGAACGCAATTTCTGAGCTGGGCTCTGGCTGTAATGAGCGTGCCGTGTAGAGAGACTCTCTTGAACTTTGTGAGGCTACGGAAAGAGTGAGCGCCAGGGTTTGTGGTGCTCTGAATGGGGTTCCTTCTCTACTTGAAAGGCAGCAACAGCTTTTGTTCCTGGCTCCTTTGGTGTGGGCGTAATCGCTGGACGAACGCAATTTCTGAGCTGGGCTCTGGCTGTAATGAGCGTGCCATGTAGAGAGACTCTCTTGAACTTTGTGAGGCTACGGAAAGAGTGAGCGCCAGGGTTTGTGGTGCTCTGAATGGGGTTCCTTCTCTACTTTAAAGGCAGCAACAGCTTTTGTTCCTGGCTCCTTTGGTGTGGGCGTAATCGCTGGACGATCGCAATTTCTGAGCTGGGCTCGGCTGTAATGAGCGTGCCATGTAGAGAGACTCTCTTGAACTTTGTGAGGCTACGGAAAGAGTGAGCGCCAGGGTTTGTGGTGCTCTGAATGGGGTTCCTTCTCTACTTTAAAGGCAGCAACAGCTTTTGTTCCTGGCTCCTTTGGTGTGGGCGTAATCGCTGGACGATCGCAATTTCTGAGCTGGGCTCTGGCTGTAATGAGCGTGCCATGTAGAGAGACTCTCTTGAACTTTGTGAGGCTACGGAAAGAGTGAGCGCCAGGGTTTGTGGTGCTCTGAATGGGGTTCCTTCTCTACTTTAAAGGCAGCAACAGCTTTTGTTCCTGGCTCCTTTGGTGTGGGCGTAATCGCTGGACGATCGCAATTTCTGAGCTGGGCTCTGGCTGTAATGAGCGTGCCGTGTAGAGAGACTCTCTTGAACTTTGTGAGGCTACGGAAAGAGTGAGCGCCAGGGTTTGTGGTGCTCTGAATGGGGTTCCTTCTCTACTTTAAAGGCAGCAACAGCTTTTGTTCCTGGCTCCTTTGGTGTGGGCGTAATCGCTGGACGATCGCAATTTCTGAGCTGGGCTCTGGCTGGAATGAGCGTGCCATGTAGAGAGACTCTCTTGAACTTTGTGAGGCTACGGAAAGAGTGAGCGCCAGGGTTTGTGGTGCTCTGAATGGGGTTCCTTCTCTACTTTAAAGGCAGCAACAGCTTTTGTTCCTGGCTCCTTTGGTGTGGGCGTAATCGCTGGACGATCGCAATTTCTGAGCTGGGCTCGGGCTGTAATGAGCGTGCCATGTAGAGAGACTCTCTTGAACTTTGTGAGGCTCCGGAAAGAGTGAGCGCCAGGGTTTGTGGTGCTCTGAATGGGGTTCCTTCTCTACTTTAAAGGCAGCAACAGCTTTTGTTCCTGGCTCCTTTGGTGTGGGCGTAATCGCTGGACGATCGCAATTTCTGAGCTGGGCTCTGGCTGTAATGAGCGTGCCGTGTAGAGAGACTCTCTTGAACTTTGTGAGGCTACGGAAAGAGTGAGCGCCAGGGTTTGTGGTGCTCTGAATGGGGTTCCTTCTCTACTTGAAAGGCAGCAACAGCTTTTGTTCCTGGCTCCTTTGGTGTGGGCGTAATCGCTGGACGATCGCAATTTCTGAGCTGGGCTCGGGCTGTAATGAGCGTGCCATGTAGAGAGACTCTCTTGAACTTTGTGAGGCTCGGAAAGAGTGAGCGCCAGGGTTTGTGGTGCTCTGAATGGGGTTCCTTCTCTACTTTAAAGGCAGCAACAGCTTTTGTTCCTGGCTCCTTTGGTGTGGGCGTAATCGCTGGACGAAAGCAATTTCTGAGCTGGGCTCTGGCTGTAATGAGCGTGCCGTGTAGAGAGACTCTCTTGAACTTTGTGAGGCTACGGAAAGAGTGAGCGCCAGGGTTTGTGGTGCTCTGAATGGGGTTCCTTCTCTACTTTAAAGGCAGCAACAGCTTTTGTTCCTGGCTCCTTTGGTGTGGGCGTAATCGCTGGACGATCGCAATTTCTGAGCTGGGCTCGGGCTGTAATGAGCGTGCCGTGTAGAGAGACTCTCTTGAACTTTGTGAGGCTACGGAAAGAGTGAGCGCCAGGGTTTGTGGTGCTCTGAATGGGGTTCCTTCTCTACTTTAAAGGCAGCAACAGCTTTTGTTCCTGGCTCCTTTGGTGTGGGCGTAATGGCTGGACGATCGCAATTTCTGAGCTGGGCTCTGGCTGTAATGAGCGTGCCATGTAGAGAGACTCTCTTGAACTTTGTGAGGCTACGGAAAGAGTGAGCGCCAGCGTTTGTGGTGCTCTGAATGGGGTTCCTTCTCTACTTTAAAGGCAGCAACAGCTTTTGTTCCTGGCTCCTTTGGTGTGGGCGTAATCGCTGGACGAACGCAATTTCTGAGCTGGGCTCTGGCTGTAATGAGCGTGCCGTGTAGAGAGACTCTCTTGAACTTTGTGAGGCTACGGAAAGAGTGAGCGCCAGGGTTTGTGGTGCTCTGAATGGGGTTCCTTCTCTACTTTAAAGGCAGCAACAGCTTTTGTTCCTGGCTCCTTTGGTGTGGGCGTAATCGCTGGACGATCGCAATTTCTGAGCTGGGCTCTGGCTGTAATGAGCGTGCCATGTAGAGAGACTCTCTTGAACTTTGTGAGGCTACGGAAAGAGTGAGCGCCAGGGTTTGTGGTGCTCTGAATGGGGTTCCTTGTATACTTTAAAGGCAGCAACAGCTTTTGTTCCTGGCTCCTTTGGTGTGGGCGTAATCGCTGGACGAAAGCAATTTCTGAGCTGGGCTCGGGCTGTAATGAGCGTGCCGTGTAGAGAGACTCTCTTGAACTTTGTGAGGCTCCGGAAAGAGTGAGCGCCAGGGTTTGTGGTGCTCTGAATGGGGTTCCTTCTCTACTTTAAAGGCAGCAACAGCTTTTGTTCCTGGCTCCTTTGGTGTGGGCGTAATCGCTGGACGAAAGCAATTTCTGAGCTGGGCTCTGGCTGTAATGAGCGTGCCATGTAGAGAGACTCTCTTGAACTTTGTGAGGCTACGGAAAGAGTGAGCGCCAGGGTTTGTGGTGCTCTGAATGGGGTTCCTTCTCTACTTGAAAGGCAGCAACAGCTTTTGTTCCTGGCTCCTTTGGTGTGGGCGTAATCGCTGGACGATCGCAATTTCTGAGCTGGGCTCTGGCTGTAATGAGCGTGCCATGTAGAGAGACTCTCTTGAACTTTGTGAGGCTCCGGAAAGAGTGAGCGCCAGGGTTTGTGGTGCTCTGAATGGGGTTCCTTCTCTACTTTAAAGGCAGCAACAGCTTTTGTTCCTGGCTCCTTTGGTGTGGGCGTAATCGCTGGACGATCGCAATTTCTGAGCTGGGCTCTGGCTGTAATGAGCGTGCCGTGTAGAGAGACTCTCTTGAACTTTGTGAGGCTCCGGAAAGAGTGAGCGCCAGGGTTTGTGGTGCTCTGAATGGGGTTCCTTCTCTACTTTAAAGGCAGCAACAGCTTTTGTTCCTGGCTCCTTTGGTGTGGGCGTAATCGCTGGACGATCGCAATTTCTGAGCTGGGCTCTGGCTGTAATGAGCGTGCCGTGTAGAGAGACTCTCTTGAACTTTGTGAGGCTACGGAAAGAGTGAGCGCCAGGGTTTGTGGTGCTCTGAATGGGGTTCCTTCTCTACTTTAAAGGCAGCAACAGCTTTTGTTCCTGGCTCCTTTGGTGTGGGCGTAATCGCTGGACGATCGCAATTTCTGAGCTGGGCTCTGGCTGTAATGAGCGTGCCATGTAGAGAGACTCTCTTGAACTTTGTGAGGCTACGGAAAGAGTGAGCGCCAGGGTTTGTGGTGCTCTGAATGGGGTTCCTTCTCTACTTGAAAGGCAGCAACAGCTTTTGTTCCTGGCTCCTTTGGTGTGGGCGTAATCGCTGGACGAAAGCAATTTCTGAGCTGGGCTCTGGCTGTAATGAGCGTGCCGTGTAGAGAGACTCTCTTGAACTTTGTGAGGCTACGGAAAGAGTGAGCGCCAGGGTTTGTGGTGCTCTGAATGGGGTTCCTTCTCTACTTTAAAGGCAGCAACAGCTTTTGTTCCTGGCTCCTTTGGTGTGGGCGTAATCGCTGGACGATCGCAATTTCTGAGCTGGGCTCGGGCTGTAATGAGCGTGCCGTGTAGAGAGACTCTCTTGAACTTTGTGAGGCTACGGAAAGAGTGAGCGCCAGGGTTTGTGGTGCTCTGAATGGGGTTCCTTCTCTACTTTAAAGGCAGCAACAGCTTTTGTTCCTGGCTCCTTTGGTGTGGGCGTAATCGCTGGACGAAAGCAATTTCTGAGCTGGGCTCGGGCTGTAATGAGCGTGCCGTGTAGAGAGACTCTCTTGAACTTTGTGAGGCTACGGAAAGAGTGAGCGCCAGGGTTTGTGGTGCTCTGAATGGGGTTCCTTCTCTACTTTAAAGGCAGCAACAGCTTTTGTTCCTGGCTCCTTTGGTGTGGGCGTAATCGCTGGACGAAAGCAATTTCTGAGCTGGGCTCTGGCTGTAATGAGCGTGCCGTGTAGAGAGACTCTCTTGAACTTTGTGAGGCTACGGAAAGAGTGAGCGCCAGGGTTTGTGGTGCTCTGAATGGGGTTCCTTCTCTACTTTAAAGGCAGCAACAGCTTTTGTTCCTGGCTCCTTTGGTGTGGGCGTAATCGCTGGACGATCGCAATTTCTGAGCTGGGCTCGGGCTGTAATGAGCGTGCCATGTAGAGAGACTCTCTTGAACTTTGTGAGGCTACGGAAAGAGTGAGCGCCAGGGTTTGTGGTGCTCTGAATGGGGTTCCTTGTATACTTTAAAGGCAGCAACAGCTTTTGTTCCTGGCTCCTTTGGTGTGGGCGTAATCGCTGGACGATCGCAATTTCTGAGCTGGGCTCTGGCTGTAATGAGCGTGCCATGTAGAGAGACTCTCTTGAACTTTGTGAGGCTCCGGAAAGAGTGAGCGCCAGGGTTTGTGGTGCTCTGAATGGGGTTCCTTCTCTACTTTAAAGGCAGCAACAGCTTTTGTTCCTGGCTCCTTTGGTGTGGGCGTAATCGCTGGACGAACGCAATTTCTGAGCTGGGCTCTGGCTGTAATGAGCGTGCCATGTAGAGAGACTCTCTTGAACTTTGTGAGGCTACGGAAAGAGTGAGCGCCAGGGTTTGTGGTGCTCTGAATGGGGTTCCTTCTCTACTTGAAAGGCAGCAACAGCTTTTGTTCCTGGCTCCTTTGGTGTGGGCGTAATCGCTGGACGATCGCAATTTCTGAGCTGGGCTCTGGCTGTAATGAGCGTGCCGTGTAGAGAGACTCTCTTGAACTTTGTGAGGCTACGGAAAGAGTGAGCGCCAGGGTTTGTGGTGCTCTGAATGGGGTTCCTTCTCTACTTTAAAGGCAGCAACAGCTTTTGTTCCTGGCTCCTTTGGTGTGGGCGTAATCGCTGGACGAAAGCAATTTCTGAGCTGGGCTCTGGCTGTAATGAGCGTGCCGTGTAGAGAGACTCTCTTGAACTTTGTGAGGCTACGGAAAGAGTGAGCGCCAGGGTTTGTGGTGCTCTGAATGGGGTTCCTTCTCTACTTTAAAGGCAGCAACAGCTTTTGTTCCTGGCTCCTTTGGTGTGGGCGTAATCGCTGGACGAACGCAATTTCTGAGCTGGGCTCTGGCTGTAATGAGCGTGCCGTGTAGAGAGACTCTCTTGAACTTTGTGAGGCTCCGGAAAGAGTGAGCGCCAGGGTTTGTGGTGCTCTGAATGGGGTTCCTTCTCTACTTTAAAGGCAGCAACAGCTTTTGTTCCTGGCTCCTTTGGTGTGGGCGTAATCGCTGGACGAAAGCAATTTCTGAGCTGGGCTCTGGCTGTAATGAGCGTGCCGTGTAGAGAGACTCTCTTGAACTTTGTGAGGCTACGGAAAGAGTGAGCGCCAGGGTTTGTGGTGCTCTGAATGGGGTTCCTTCTCTACTTTAAAGGCAGCAACAGCTTTTGTTCCTGGCTCCTTTGGTGTGGGCGTAATCGCTGGACGAAAGCAATTTCTGAGCTGGGCTCTGGCTGTAATGAGCGTGCCATGTAGAGAGACTCTCTTGAACTTTGTGAGGCTCCGGAAAGAGTGAGCGCCAGGGGTTTGTGGTGCTCTGAATGGGGTTCCTTGTATACTTTAAAGGCAGCAACAGCTTTTGTTCCTGGCTCCTTTGGTGTGGGCGTAATCGCTGGACGAAAGCAATTTCTGAGCTGGGCTCTGGCTGTAATGAGCGTGCCATGTAGAGAGACTCTCTTGAACTTTGTGAGGCTCCGGAAAGAGTGAGCGCCAGGGTTTGTGGTGCTCTGAATGGGGTTCCTTCTCTACTTTAAAGGCAGCAACAGCTTTTGTTCCTGGCTCCTTTGGTGTGGGCGTAATCGCTGGACGAACGCAATTTCTGAGCTGGGCTCTGGCTGTAATGAGCGTGCCATGTAGAGAGACTCTCTTGAACTTTGTGAGGCTCCGGAAAGAGTGAGCGCCAGGGTTTGTGGTGCTCTGAATGGGGTTCCTTCTCTACTTTAAAGGCAGCAACAGCTTTTGTTCCTGGCTCCTTTGGTTGTGGGCGTAATCGCTGGACGAAGCAATTTCTGAGCTGGGCTCTGGCTGTAATGAGCGTGCCATGTAGAGAGACTCTCTTGAACTTTGTGAGGCTACGGAAAGAGTGAGCGCCAGGGTTTGTGGTGCTCTGAATGGGGTTCCTTCTCTACTTTAAAGGCAGCAACAGCTTTTGTTCCTGGCTCCTTTGGTGTGGGCGTAATCGCTGGACGATCGCAATTTCTGAGCTGGGCTCTGGCTGTAATGAGCGTGCCGTGTAGAGAGACTCTCTTGAACTTTGTGAGGCTACGGAAAGAGTGAGCGCCAGGGTTTGTGGTGCTCTGAATGGGGTTCCTTCTCTACTTTAAAGGCAGCAACAGCTTTTGTTCCTGGCTCCTTTGGTGTGGGCGTAATCGCTGGACGAACGCAATTTCTGAGCTGGGCTCGGGCTGTAATGAGCGTGCCATGTAGAGAGACTCTCTTGAACTTTGTGAGGCTACGGAAAGAGTGAGCGCCAGGGTTTGTGGTGCTCTGAATGGGGTTCCTTGTCTACTTTAAAGGCAGCAACAGCTTTTGTTCCTGGCTCCTTTGGTGTGGGCGTAATCGCTGGACGAAAGCAATTTCTGAGCTGGGCTCTGGCTGTAATGAGCGTGCCATGTAGAGAGACTCTCTTGAACTTTGTGAGGCTACGGAAAGAGTGAGCGCCAGGGTTTGTGGTGCTCTGAATGGGGTTCCTTCTCTACTTTAAAGGCAGCAACAGCTTTTGTTCCTGGCTCCTTTGGTGTGGGCGTAATCGCTGGACGATCGCAATTTCTGAGCTGGGCTCTGGCTGTAATGAGCGTGCCGTGTAGAGAGACTCTCTTGAACTTTGTGAGGCTACGGAAAGAGTGAGCGCCAGGGTTTGTGGTGCTCTGAATGGGGTTCCTTCTCTACTTTAAAGGCAGCAACAGCTTTTGTTCCTGGCTCCTTTGGTGTGGGCGTAATCGCTGGACGAAAGCAATTTCTGAGCTGGGCTCGGGCTTGTAATGAGCGTGCCATGTAGAGAGACTCTCTTGAACTTTGTGAGGCTACGGAAAGAGTGAGCGCCAGGGTTTGTGGTGCTCTGAATGGGGTTCCTTCTCTACTTGAAAGGCAGCAACAGCTTTTGTTCCTGGCTCCTTTGGTGTGGGCGTAATCGCTGGACGATCGCAATTTCTGAGCTGGGCTCTGGCTGTAATGAGCGTGCCATGTAGAGAGACTCTCTTGAACTTTGTGAGGCTCCGGAAAGAGTGAGCGCCAGGGTTTGTGGTGCTCTGAATGGGGTTCCTTCTCTACTTTAAAGGCAGCAACAGCTTTTGTTCCTGGCTCCTTTGGTGTGGGCGTAATCGCTGGACGATAGCAATTTCTGAGCTGGGCTCTGGCTGTAATGAGCGTGCCGTGTAGAGAGACTCTCTTGAACTTTGTGAGGCTCCGGAAAGAGTGAGCGCCAGGGTTTGTGGTGCTCTGAATGGGGTTCCTTCTCTACTTTAAAGGCAGCAACAGCTTTTGTTCCTGGCTCCTTTGGTGTGGGCGTAATCGGCTGGACGATCGCAATTTCTGAGCTGGGCTCTGGCTGTAATGAGCGTGCCATGTAGAGAGACTCTCTTGAACTTTGTGAGGCTACGGAAAGAGTGAGCGCCAGGGTTTGTGGTGCTCTGAATGGGGTTCCTTCTCTACTTTAAAGGCAGCAACAGCTTTTGTTCCTGGCTCCTTTGGTGTGGGCGTAATCGGCTGGACGATCGCAATTTCTGAGCTGGGCTCTGGCTGTAATGAGCGTGCCGATGTAGAGAGACTCTCTTGAACTTTGTGAGGCTACGGAAAGAGTGAGCGCCAGGGTTTGTGGTGCTCTGAATGGGTTTCCTTCTCTACTTTAAAGGCAGCAACAGCTTTTGTTCCTGGCTCCTTTGGTGTGGGCGTAATCGCTGGACGAAAGCAATTTCTGAGCTGGGCTCTGGCTGTAATGAGCGTGCCGTGTAGAGAGACTCTCTTGAACTTTGTGAGGCTACGGAAAGAGTGAGCGCCAGGGTTTGTGGTGCTCTGAATGGGGTTCCTTCTCTACTTTAAAGGCAGCAACAGCTTTTGTTCCTGGCTCCTTTGGTGTGGGCGTAATCGCTGGACGATCGCAATTTCTGAGCTGGGCTCTGGGCTGTAATGAGCGTGCCATGTAGAGAGACTCTCTTGACCTTTGTGAGGCTACGGAAAGAGTGGAGCGCCAGGGTTTGTGGTGCTCTGAATGGGGTTCCTTCTCTACTTTAAAGGCAGCAACAGCTTTTGTT
>JAJGSR010000068.1:0-57864 GCA_020745775.1 Theristicus caerulescens
GCAAGCAGGGAGATGTGCCTAGGCAGTGCCCTCCCACGAGGAGTTTTTGGGGGGGCAGAACTGAGCACACAGATGGTGGGATGGGGTCCCTCAGAATTTGCTGTGAGGAAAACAATGTGGGACAGGGAAGCAGGTGGAAAAGGTCCAGGAAGCAGAAGGGTGGGCAGGGAAGAAGACCAAACTAAAAATGGCAATTTCATGGGAAGGAGAATTGGGAAGACTCCCTGTCACCCCTTCCAGTGCAGACACCTTCCTCTGAGCAAGCCCCCTTGCATCCTCTGACCCAGCAAAGTCTCTGCCTTCATGGCCGTGGGGCACAAGGCATCAGCCACCCCCTCTGCAGCCAGAGCTCCAGCAGAGGAGAGGTGCCTCTCTCCAACAGTGTGTCCATTTCCCTCTTCAGAGCTCAGGGGCTGAGTTCGACTGCCTTTCACATTGCTGTCTGGGGTCTTCGTGCATGACTGGTTAAGGTGATGACTCTCTCAAGTGCCTTTGTCTCTCTTCTTGCCTCTCTTGACAGAAGGATTGTGGTGCTGCTCCTTCGTTTCCCACTTGCACCTGTGCTGCTCCTGCTCCTGCTCTTGGGCTCTGTGGGGTTTGGGGAGTTTCCGACACCGACCCTTCAAGCCTTGCTAGGCAGGGGTCTGCATGGGAGTGAGATGCTCCGGCTCCTTTCTGTCCCTTGGGGCTCCAGGAAATGTGGGCTGTGGGCTTGGGAAACAAAGAGCTCTCCCCAAAGGAGATCTTCTCTGTAGGACACTTGACTATTTGCCTGCAGTGTCCTGCCCAGCTGTGAGCTTGCCACCAGACACAGCTGTCTCAGCATCTTTGTGATATCTTTGTGTTACCCAGAAAGAAGCCCCAGGGGTGCTAAGACTATGGAAATGGTGTTGAGCAGCTCTATGTGGGCAGCTGAAAGGTGCCCTGTGTGTCCTTGCCTAGAAGGGGAGTGTGGAGGCCACCCTCAGGAAAAGAGGGAGAAGTTGAGAGATCTGAGCTTTGAGTCTGCACTCCTCTACTCTCAGGAGGGTTCGGTTTCTTTTAAGGGGAACAGACGACTGTGATCATCCTCCAGCTCAAGCACATGCAAGCGCAGGGCAGCTGGGAACAAGACTGAGAGACAGACCAGCTCCCCTCAGCCTGCACTAAGTGTCAGTGAATGCTTTTGCCACTCAGGTCTCACGATAGAAATGCTGAGGATTGCTGACTTTGAAGAAGACTCCCCAGGTAGGACAGGAGTATCTAAAAGAAAATAAACAAAATGAAAACCTTGTAAGCAACTCCCATTCATCTGAATTGGGAGAGAAGATGGTGAAATGCCCTTATGTATGAGAGTGGATCTCATCTGATGGAAACTGTGAATATCAGAGCTGGTCACCCCCATAGCCCCATACCCACCACTGTAGAGCAGGACGGACTCTTTGGGAGCCCATGGGAGAGGCCTGTGCTCCTCATGGCACACCCGGGGGTTTGTGAGAGAAATGAACATTTTCGTTTTCTTCCTTGAAAAGTCTCTCCTAAATTCTCACTGTCCTGTCCTTCTTCAACAGTCCCCCATGCCCAGAGGCAGCAGATGTCCAACAGCAGCTCCATCACCCAGTTCCTTCTCCTGGCATTCGCAGACACCCAGGAACTGCGGTTCTTGCACTTCTGGCTCTTCCTGGCCATCTACCTGGCTGCCCTCCTGGGCAATGGCCTCATCATCACTGCTGTAGCCTGTGACCACCACCTCCACACCCCCATGTACTTCTTCCTCCTCAACCTCTCCCTCATTGACCTGGGCTCAATCTCTACCACTGTCCCCAAATCCATGGCCAATTCCCTGTGGGACACCAGGGACATCTCTTACACAGGATGTGCTGCACAGGTCTTTCTGTTTGTTGCCTTCATCGTGGCAGAGTTTTGTCTTCTCACCATCATGGCCTATGACCGCTATGTTGCCATGTGCAAACCCCTGCACTATGGGACCATCCTGAGCAGCACAGCCTGCCTCATCATGGCAGCAGCTGCGTGGGGCACTGGGTTTCTCACTGCTGTGCTGCACACTGCCAGTACATTTTCAATCCCCCTCTGCCAAGGCAATGTCCTGGACCAGTTCTTCTGTGAAATCCCACAGATCCTCAAGCTCTCCTGCTCAGATGCCTACCTCAGGGAAGTTGGGCTTCTTGTGTTTTGTGTCTGTTTAGCATTTGGGTGTTTTATTTTCATTCTTTTCTCCTATGTGCAGATCTTCAGGGCCGTGCTAATGCTCCCCTCACAGCAGGGACAGCACAAAGCCTTTTCCACGTGCCTCCCTCACCTGGCCGTGGTCTCCCTGTTTATTAGCACTGCCATATTTGCCTACCTGAAGCCCCCCTCCATCTCCTCCCCATCGCTGGATCTGGTGGTGGCAGTGCTGTACTCAGTGGTGCCTCCAGCAGTGAACCCCCTCATCTACAGCCTGAGAAACCAGGAGCTCAAGGAGTCCATTAGGAAAGTGATTTCATGGATGTTTCTCAATAGTGAGAAATTTCCCAACACCCTCCACATATGAATCCCAGGCTATCCCATTCCAGGCCTGTACTTTGTGTTGGTTTTTTTTTTTTAATTAGCATGATCATTATTAGCATGACCATTGTCAGAGCTGACTCTCTCATATCATCTCTGTAATAAAATTGGATCTCCCTGGTCCA
Source organism: Theristicus caerulescens (assembly GCA_020745775.1). Classification (NCBI taxonomy): domain Eukaryota; kingdom Metazoa; phylum Chordata; class Aves; order Pelecaniformes; family Threskiornithidae; genus Theristicus; species Theristicus caerulescens. Next base: position 2,673 of record JAJGSR010000068.1, read on the forward strand.
CTGCCTGAAGGCTGGGCTCTTCTTCCAAAGCTGGTGAATGGTACCTGAGGTACATACCCAAGGCTGTCCCACACATGAACTTGTAGATGATGTCTTTAAAGAGGGGAGTCTGGACCTGCCTGTAGTAAGAGTAAGACTGGCTCAAGGTGCAGAGCCAGAAGTCCTTGCTGTCCTGGTGCTCCACCAGGCCTGGAAGATGGCTGAAGAGGGACTGGTGCCTCACACTCTCTTAGTGCTGTCATCTCACCTGAGGAGTGGCATGGAGAGGGAGGCTGGGACCCTGTGTCAGGGCTTGCACTGAAGGAAGTATGACCCAGAAGCCATGTCAGGTCACTGCTGTCCCTGTGCCCAGCACATGCCCATCAGACAGCCTCCCCCACCCTGTGTGTTGATACACCCCCCCAAAGCATCTCCAGTCCTGGACTTTTGTACCTTCTCCTTTCCAGACCTGGCCATTCACCACGGTCCAGGTTTGGGCTCATATTTGAAACCCAACTGCACTGAGTGACCACCAAGCTCTTCCCAGGCTCTCACATGCCCACAGCCTGGTAGACCCCAGAGCAGAGCAGTCTGTCAACCTCTGTGTGGGACACAGTCGAGCCTGGGTAGGGGCTGGGTGCTGGAGAGGGCTGCCAAAGCAGGAGGGTGGCAGGGAGATAGGGCATTGAGGTCTGTTGTGCAGACCATGCCAGGGAAATGCTTCCCCACCCTGAATGCACCTTGCCCTGTCTGGTGCCTGCACAGTTGAGCTGTGGGGCTGCACGTGGGGCAGTGGGGCTGGGCTGGTGCAAGGATGGGAATGCGAACAGGAGACATGATGCTCCTTATGTCCTGCACTGCTAGGACATAAAATTACCATCAACCCCCAGCCAGGCAGGGCTGTTGCCTCGGTCACTGCGATGACTCTGTGAACCCAGAAGACATCAAGGGTGGGAGGTCTGGGGTGGACACCTCCAGCCCCAGCTCTGCCAGCAGCCCCTCTGAAGACAGAGCAGCTCCCCACAGCCGCGACGGGACTCGCTGCTGCTCACAGGCTCAGGGGTGTCTTGGAGGCTGCAGCCACTGGCACTGCCTGTCAAGAGCCCCAAGGCACACAGCGAGCGTTGGTTCCCTGTGCTGCAGCTCACAGTGCCGCCCCTGCTGTGCCACTGTCCTCTCTCAAAAGCACCACCAGCTGCATTACTGCCTGCCTGGGTGTGAAGGGGAGCTGCTGGAGGTCTTCTCTGCTGACCCCCATGTCCCATGGCTCTGTCCCAGCAACAGCTCACAATCACGACCACGGTCCTTCTGCAGTTCCATGTCTCTGCTTGGAGCTGGACACCACAGCCTGCCTGCATGGTCCCAAAGGATCCCAGCGAGGCTGAGCTTAGACAGGAGGTTGTGACTGTCCTTGGTCTGGGTAGTTGTGATGATCTGGGTGGGCATCATGAAGGGAAAAAAGGGACAAGAGACAAAAAGGACAAGAAGCAGGAGGGGAAATTTCGGATGAAGGTAAAGAAAGAAAGAAAAAAAATCTATCTATCCACCTATGTATCAGTCTATCTCAGCCCAGGACACTGGTGGCTGCCTTTGCTGCAGGGGCACATGGAGGGTTCATGTTCAGCTTGTTGTCCACCGGAAAACCAGGGTCCTTCTCTGAAAAGCTGATTTCTAGCCGGTTAGCCCTCAGCATGTCATGGTGGACAGTGTTTTCCCTGCCAGGGCATTTCCCTTTGTTGAAGTTTCATGAGGTTCCTCTCTACCCATTCCTCCAGCCTGCTGATGTCCCTCAGAATGCGTCGCAAATGGGTAACTCAGAACACACAAGGAATCATCATCAAAGGTGTTAGCAAAAGTGGTTTTAATATGATGCTGTCAAAGTGCGACTTAAGAAAGTGTGATGGCAAGGTTCACTCTATTATCACCACATGGAAGAATTATACAAAGGGAAATTGAGTTACACTCGAGTTAAACTGATTCACAGAGAGACCAGGGATGCAAAGAGTAAGGAAGACCCTCCCAATGAGTCAAAAGGTTCAGAGTAGACCCCCTTGCTTTCTAAACTCCCAATGGAGCCTAGGTGTGGCTAGGTCCAATCTTAGTCTCAGACTTAGACAACGGTTTATGTCTAAGGGATTGTACATGCAAAGTTCATGTAATCTTTCATTAGCATCAATTCAGCATGCAATCAAAGTTACCAAGACAAGATCAAAGTTACCGTACTACAAGGTTATGCGCGATAGCAATCACTTACCAAAGATCTGTCGTTGGTAGAAGGTCTCTCTGCCACAAGAAGCAATCTTGAGAGGTGTCCCAGCTCAAGGGGAGATCACCACCATGCAGCCACGCTGCCTAGCAGGAAGAGCTCAAAGAAGGCTCACTTAGGCTGTCATATTTATAGGGTAAAGTGGTTGGCTTGTAGTCAGATGACATGGGATAGAAAAGGTATGCAGGAGGCTCCTTGTACCAACAACCCCCCTATTTCATGGCCACTACAGCCAAGGATGACACTGGTTTTCAGGTCCCTCACCAGCTCTTCATGCTTTGCAAGGACCTGATCCAGGTGAGCATCATCAGTGTTGGTCCAGCTGGTGGCTTTCCTAAAGAAATTCCTCCAACATCTTCCAGAAACCTATTGGTCTATTTACATAGTGCTGTGTTCCCCCTCCAATGAATGTCAGGGTCACTAAAGTCCCCAGAAAGAGCCCCAGGTCACTGATCTGGAGACTTCCTTGAGTTGCTTAAGTAAGAGATTGTCCACCTCCTCCCCTTGATTGCAGGTTCCTTATCTGGAACCACAATGTTGCCCTAACTGGCCTCTCCTCCGATCCTCACCCACAAGGGCTCACCCAACCTGTTGACTCTCCCACCAAGGAGCTCCATACCTCCAAGCAGCTCCATCACACAGAAAGTGTTCCTCTTCTGATGCTCCCAGCCTGTGTCTCGTGAAGAACCTTTACCCATCCATTGCAGCACCAAGCTGGGGGAGGTGTCCCACTGTGCCTCAGAAGGTATTCCATCAGCATCACAGCTTGTGACAGACCACAGGGGTCCAGCTCCTCCTGTCTGTTGCCAGTCGGAGGAGAGTGTTGCACATCTGGGCTGCAGCCCCTGCGTTGTGGCTCCAGGCCAAGCTCAGCCTTGTCACGGTGAACAGAGAAACCAAGCACCCAAGAGCCCGTGTATGCAAAAGCTTTGCTGCATGGCAGAGACGTGCTGGAGCTGTCGCAGATGGAGTCAGAGTGCACTTGTAAGAGCAATATGTTTATTGATAACAAAGTTTGATAATAAATGCGACAGTGGTTTAACGAGATTCGATGGCAAGAAACACTTGATTATTTACTGCCTAGAGGACAGGGTCAGACAAGACTGTCAGGGAGACCCTCCCGTTGAGTCATGAGGTTCAGAGAGGACCCCCTTGCTTTCTAAACTCCTTCTCAGAGAGGAGTCTGGGTGCGGCTGGATCCAATCCTAGTCCCAGACTTGGTCAACGGTTTATGTCTAAAGGATTCTATATGCGCAATCAATCTTTTGTATCACTTAGCTAAGATTTCAAAGTTTAGCATGCCATTAGTCACTTACCGAGGATCTGTTGTGGCAAGGAATCTCTCAACCTCGAGGAGTAACCGTGAGAGGCGTCCCTACTCAAGGGGAGATCCTGGCGTGCAGCCCGCTGCCGTGCGGGAGAGCTCAAAGGGCTCTTGGGCTGCTCACTATTTATGGGGGTTAGATGACTGACTCATAGTCATGTTTACATACCAACAGCGTATGTTAGTTTCTTCCAAATCTGGCTTGAGTTGGGCACTGACCAGCGCTGTGGTTAGGTAGACACATTGCCATGAATTAGCCCTTGGCTGTTGTGGTGTTATCTCTCTCCCCCGAATCCACTTCTGAGCTGGATGCATCCATCACCACTGCCACTGGTGATCATCACTTGAGCAGGGTTACGGGAAAAGGTCAGATGGGGTGGGGGCAGGAGGGGACAGGGGGAGCACACTGCCACAGGAGCGGATGGCAGACGGCATTGTAAGAAAGACATGAGGTGCCCCAAAAGAGAGCAATGCCTGCTGTCCCCAAGGTCAGAGAGAAGCAGGGCTGGGCTGTGCAGCCCTGGCAGGAGAGGCCATTGCTGCCTGTGGTGTCTCTGCAGCCCTGGAGGCCTTGGGTGGAGAGAGGCACTGATCTCCTGGAAGGACAAGGTGTCCTCTGGTGTGGACACCCTGTGATATAGGCAGACTCTAAATTCATTGGACTCTTTGAAGAGTGTATCATCAAGAGGGTGAGTAAAGGATGGGGCAGAGGAGAACTAGAGGAAGCTGAGAACATAGGCCCACAAGTGGAGAGCCCAGTGCAATGTGCTTCTTATCCGTGCAGTGCCTTGCATCTGCCGGATAGAGATGGGACAGGGCTGGCCTCACTGCAGGGGTGGGGATCAGTCACTGTCACACAAGCACCGAATGAATCTGAGATGGCGCCTGGGGTGTCTGTCACGCACCCGCTCTGAGGGGACGTGGCTTTCCTGTAGGTCCTGTGCTGTCCCTGCCAGCCACACGCAGTTTTGGTGCAGAGCCTTGGCGTCTCACAGAGCCCTGCAGGCCTGTCTTTGGCCATTCAATGAGCAGCTGCCCTGAATTAGGTCAGGCTCCGTGGGGTTGTGTGAGACAACTCTTGTTACAGCCAACGGACAGCTAGTCAATACAGCTAAAGGAGGGGAGAAAGAGAAAGACTTCCCTCTCCCTCGGGCACAGAACTCCATGTGCTCAGCTGAACACCTCTCTAGGCGGCCCTGAACAGCGTGAGTAGGGACGGGTGGTGATGTCCTAAATGTGGGCATCTGCCGTCATTTCAGCTGGCCTCCTCACCAGGCTGCAGGATGATGCCCCCAGATGCTTCCCAGTCTCTCAGTACTGCTCCATTATTGTGGACAACATCTGGCACCTCAGATGTCACCAGGTGTTTGTGTGTGAACTCCTGGGCTCCATCTCCATCAATGACCATGGGACCACAGAAAAGGAGTGCAGGTGCCTATTTTTAGCAGACACCATGACTGAAACAAGAGGAATCCCACCTGCTGTGGGTTTGTGGCAGGCATGGGAGGGAGCTGAGGTCCCTTCCAGCCCCAGGACTACAAATCCAGCAGGAGATGCCTCCATTGACTCAGCTGATTGCCTTCCCTCAGCATGGGTAAAGGAGATCCCTCCCTGCCAGTGTCCAGGTGTCCTGTCTCATGATGGGCCAAGGCAGGGTGATTCTCAGACCTAAGTGTGTCTGGGAGAGGAGAAAGGCCACTGCTGCAAAGAAACATCTCTGCAGAGGTGAGCCAGGCACCATGGGTGATTCCTTCAGTCTCTTCCCAAGCAGGTTCCTGGAGAGCCCCAGGGACCCCTGGAGGGAGCACAGAGTGGGGTGGGGGGCAGAGAAAGGGACGTCTTGGGCAGGTCCCCTCCTCCTGGGCTGAGACAGGCTCCTGGGGTGGAGGGAGCTCATGGTAAGCAGGCAGCAGTGCAGAGAGACAGCTCTGCCAAGGAGCAGCTCCTCTGCCAAGCGCAGCAGGGCTGTGGGAGAAGGAGGAGGGCAGAGAGAGATTCAAGGCAGCCTGGAGTGGGAGGAGAGAGGAGAGCTGCAAGGGAAGAAATCTTTCCAGCCCCTGACACGGTAAGTCTCTTGGTGCAGGGCAATGCAGCTGCCCTTCCTGGAAGGGGCTCCTAAATCAGCTGTCATAGCCTGCAGCCTGCAGGGTCTGTCAGGAGGCCTCCCAGCCCAGGGGCTCATGGCAGACAAGGGTGAAGGGGTGAAGGCAGGGTGTGCAGGCAGAGCTGCCCCGGGCATCTCAGAGGGGACTTTTGCAGAGGAAGAGCAAGGCAGGGCATCCCTTAAAGGTAAAGAGCTTTCCTGAGGCTGTGCTTTCAGTTTCCTGCTCTTTCAGGACAAAGGGAAAAGGCGCTGCTGCCTTTGGAGAGGGAGACTGAGAGTCCTGAGCTGCCACCCTGAGAGATCAGGAGGTCTGGTGGGAGCCAAGGCAACTGCTTCCATCCCCTCCTCTACCTCCAGAGAGCACCAGCATCACCTTTGCTGTCCTCAGCAGGGTTTGCCTGAGCTGCTCCTCACTGCCTGCAAGCGGGGAGTACCTCTCGAGAGTGCCTGGAACTGGGAGGTTTCTTCAGGTCAGAGCTGAGCAGACAGGAGTTGGTGATGGGCTCTGTGATCCCTGGCAGGGAAAAACTGGAGGGCAGAGAAACAGTTCCCGGCAGGGACAGCTCCAGGCAGCAGACACATGGGCAGAGAGCTATAGGAAACTGCAACCCAAAATGGCATGGGAGGGAGACTTTGGGAAGCTCCCTGTCATCCCCTCCAATGCAGACACCTTCCTCTGCGCAAGAGCCCTGCTCTCGGCTCCCACCCAGCACAGCCTCTGCCCTCAGGGCTGTGTGGGCCAGGGCAGGAGGTGCCTCCTGTGCAGCCAGAGCTCTGGCACAGCAGAGGGGCATCTCCCCTGAGACGTGGCCACTTCCCTCTGCAGGGCAAAGGGGCTGAGAGCCACTGCCCTGGGCTTTTGCTACCGGGGAGGTGCTGTGCTCTGCTGGGTAAGGAGAAGGCTTTCCTGAGTGCCCGGCCGCCTCTCCTCTCCTTGCTTCCCTTCGGAGGAGAGTCACCGAGCTTTTCTTTGTTCCTCCACCTGCTTGTGCTGCTCTTCTCCCTGCTCTTGGGGTCCCTGGCAGTACCAGTGGTGGTGTGGGGCAAGGGGTGGGGGTGCTGAGTGCCTGCTCTGGCACTGCCCTGGAGGGCGCTGCCCTGGAGGTGTTTGCATGGCACCAAGGTGCCCAAGCCCTCTCTTAATTTTCCAGGCTCGAGACACTGCAGTGAGTGCCTGGGCAATGAGACACCGCTTCCCTTAGCAGACATCACCTCCAGACACCTGATGATGCTGGAGAGGGAGTCCTGCGGGGCTGTGAGCATCCCTCCAGAAGGGCACAGCTCTCCTGTAGGACCTTGGTGATGTCTGAGAGCACCCGATCTGCCCATGCCAATCAGCATCCTTGTCCTGGCCTCTCCATCATACTCTGCAGAGCTGTGCTGGAAAGGAGAGGTGTTTTGAAATCTGCCCCTTGAACAGGACCCCTCTGCTCCCAGCACAGTCCAGTGGCTTTTCCAGAGCAACCTCTGTGTGCAGTCCTCCTGCAGCTGGGAGCGGTGCAAGCACAGAGCAGCTGGGCACCAGGCTGATGGACAGAGCAGCCCTCCTGGATGGGAGCACTGACGCAGGTTTGCACTGAGAGCAACGGGGCAACGGGGGAATTTGACCCTTTCCAAGAACATTTCCCAAGTGGGACGGGGGTGTCTGAATACTAAAGCACAGTGTAACGAGACACATGTGCTGCACCTCATCTCCCACCTTCCTCTGGGGAAGAAAGCGTCCTTCTGGGCTTTTTGCCCTCCGCTATAGTGCAGCACAGGGACCTCCTCCCCAGGAACCCTCCCTCCAAACCCACTGGGCTGTTGCTGCCTCCATGGGTCATTGCTGTAAAGCAGGGCTGACCCTTCAGGAGCCCCTGGGGAGAGGGCACGGCTCTGCACAGCACACTCAGCCAGCACAACCCAGAGCTGAAGCCTCGCAGCTGCATAACAGTCCCCCAGGAAAGAAAAGCACCCTTAGGTCTTTCACAATGAATGAATGAAATTTTGCTCAGAGAAGCTTCTCTGAATTTTTCTGTTTTATCTCCTTTGGCAGTTTCCATGTCCAGAAGCAGCAGATGTCCAATGGCAGCTCGATGAATGAGTTCCTCCTCCTGGCATTGGCAGACACGCGGGAGCTGCAGCTCTTGCACTTCTGGCTCTTCCTGGCCATCTACCTGGCTGCCCTCCTGGGCAACGGACTCATCATCACTGCCGTAGCCTGTGACCACCGCCTCCACACCCCCATGTACTTCTTCCTCCTCAACCTCTCTGTTCTCGACCTGGGCTCCATCTCCACCACTCTCCCCAAATCCATGGCCAATTCCCTCTGGGATACCAGGGACATCTCCTCCTTGGGATGTGCTGCGCAGGTCTTTTCCTTTGTCTTCTTGATTGGAGCAGAGTATTCTCTTCTCACCATCATGGCCTATGACCGCTACATTGCCATCTGCAAACCCCTGCACTACGGGACCCTCCTGGGCAGCAGAGCTTGTGTCCACATGGCAGCAGCTGCCTGGGGCACTGGGTTTCTCAATTCTCTCCTGCACACGGCCAATACATTTTCACTCCCCCTCTGCCAAGGCAATGTCCTGGACCAGTTCTTCTGTGAAATCCCCCAGATACTCAAGCTCTCCTGTTCACACTCCTACCACAGAGAAGTTGGACTTCTTGTGGTTAGTGGCTGTTTAGCATTTGGTTGTTTTGTTTTCATTCTTTTCTCCTATGTGCAGATCTTGAGGGCCGTGCTGAGGATCCCCTCTGAGCAGGGACGCCACAAAGCCTTTTCCACGTGCCTCCCTCACCTGGCCGTGGTGTCCCTGTTCCTCAGCACTGCCATGTTTGCCTACCTGAAGCCCCCCTCCATCTCCTCCCCATCCCTGGATTTACTGGTGGCAGTGCTGTACTCGGTGGTTCCTCCAGCAGTGAACCCCCTCATCTACAGCATGAGGAACCAGGAGCTCAAGGAGGCCTTATCTAAACTGGTCCAATGGGTGCTGTTTCACCCACAATAACCTGTCTCCCTTTGTCTGCATATTTGTCAGAGTTTCTCTTAGGCCATGAGTCTGCTTTTTTCTCCTGTGATAATCCTGATTATAGATAATTTTCTGGGTTTATACTACTTGTCTTGAGGCTTGATCTTATTGTGTCTAACCCTTGTACAACACTGTGTCAGATGTGGCATGCCCAGTAGCAGCTCTTCAATAAAACAGAATGTCCAAGGTCCAGTGCCTGAAGGTTGGGGTCTTCCTCCAAAGCTGCTTATAAGAAAATGTCCATGGAATTGGTGTTTTAAAGAGTCTGTTCTCCTTTTGTTCTCAATGTTTTGGGAGTTTAACTCATGGTACTATTGGCTTCCACTGAGCCAAGTGCTCTGGATTTATAAGCTCTCTTCTTGGTGTCCAGTGGCAGGCGAGATGGTCCATGAGCTCCCCATTATCTCCTCAGGTATTTTGTATGTATGACAGGGCTGATGGCATATACCAGACTCCCTGGAAATGAATTTGGAGGGGTGAGGAGAGGAGAGGATGGGGACCCACCACATGCCCTGGGGTTGGAATGAATGGAGGCTCAGAAGGTGAAACACCCTCACAGGTGAAGTCCCCCAAAAGTAAAGCAGTAAATGAACACATCCATGAACAAGGACTCTGCAGTGCCATGGGAGTCAGTGGGGACTCAGAAAGCACTAAGAGAGGAGCCTGGAGAGCTGCAGGAGCTGCCTGAGGAGGCCCAGGGCCAGGACTCTGGTGCTGTCCTGGGGAGTGGGGCTGGTGGCAGCAGAGGAGGGGGCAAATTCAGTCAGGTTTGGGCATCAGCTACAGTATGAATTTAGGAGAGCCAGAGAGTGCCTAGCCTCTGTTTCGTCATGCCCTTGGGGACAGGACCGTCCCTGGGGCTGATGGGGAGCCTGAAGCCCCCCTCTCTACCCTCCAGGAGCTGCTGTGCCCTTCAGAGGGGCTGGGGCTGTGGGGTGAGTGCCCAGAGCTCTGCAGCAGCCTGCGCTGGGCAGTGCCATGGAGCCAGCCCAGGCTGGGCTGCTCTGCTGGGCTGGGCTGGGGAGAGGGCAGGGGAGGTGGGGAGAGGGTGGGGAGGGTCTGGGCTGGGCTGGAAAGAGCCCGGGAGAGGAAAGCACCGTCGTAGAGCTAAGGTGTGTGAGTGTGTGGGATGGGGGCAGAGTCAGGCATCATGGTGAATGAAGCAAGGCACCGTAGGTGCAGAAGAGAGGGGCCAGGTCTGTGCCATGTTCCCTGGACACTGGGTCCTTGCTCCAGTCTTTGACTCTGAGGGATTTCTCAAGAACCCAGCCCTCTCAGCCTCTCCTTGGCCATAATGTGCTCCAGGCCTCAACCATCCTTCTGGCCTCTGCAGGACTTGCTCCAGTCTGTCAAGGTCTTTCTTGTGCTGGGGAGCCCTATACTGGATGCAGCATTCCTGATGCCATCCTGTGGTGGGGTAACCTTGGCCCATGGCCAGACACCGACCCAGCTGCTCACTCACTCTCCTGACTCAACAGGGCAAAGGGAGAAAACAAGATGGAATAACTCATGGGTCAAAATAAAGATCAGTTACCAGTTACTGTCACAGGCAAAGACCTGTTGACTTGGGAAAGATTGAATTAATTTGGTGCCAATTATAAAAAGATTTGGATTGTGAGAAACAATGACAAAAATATTAAAGACCATTCCCCTCACACTTTCTCCCAGGCTCAAATTACTCCATTGTTCCTAAATCATCTACCCACCCAAATCCCAAGAGGAGCAGGAGGGATGGTGAGGAGGGGGTTACCAGTGATTACAGAACGTCTCTCCTGCTCCTTCCTCCTCACACTTCTCCCCTGCTCAAGCTTGCATCCTCTCCTTGGGATCCCACCGTAATTGTGGTCCAGGCTATGTGTTGTTCATTTCTTTCTGTCTTACTTTTCTCCTTTACACTCACAGAAACACGGAAATGTTGAGATTGGAAGGGACCTCTGGAAATCATCTAGTTCAAACCCCCAGCTGAGGTAGGGTCAGCTAGAGCAGGTTGCTCAGCACCTTGCCTAGCTGGGTTGGGAATATCTCCATGGATGGAGATTCTACAACCTCTCTGGGCATCCTGTTCCAGTGACTGACCACCCTCACAGTCAAAAAGTGTTTTCTTGGATTCAGATGGAATTTTATCTACATTAATAAATTTATATACATTAATAAATCCCACAGATCCTCAAGCTCTCCTGCTCACGCTCCTGCCTCAGGGAAGTTAGGGTCCTTGCAGTCAGTGCCTGTTTAGTCTTCGGGTGTTTTGTTTTCATTGTGCTGTCCTATGTGCAGATCTTCAGGGCCGTGCTGAGGATCCCCTCTGAGCAGGGACGCCACAAAGCCTTTTCCACGTGCCTCCCTCACCTGGCTGTGGTCTCCCTGTTTATCAGCACTGCCATGTTTGCCTACCTGAAGCCCCCCTCCATCTCCTCCCCATCCCTGGACCTGGTGGTGTCAGTGCTGTACTCAGTGGTGCCTCCAGCACTGAACCCCGTCATCTACAGCATGAGGAACACCAAGATCAAGGAGGCCCTGCAAAAACTGTTTGAATACGGATTGCTGCAGCATCAATAAGGTGTCCATCATCCTCAGGAAAAGCTCGCATGCTCTTTTGGTCATATGTGTCTTGGGTCTCTGTTTATTATACTTCATATATTACTTCCACTCAAATAATATTATTCTTAGCCTCCTACCAGTGTTTTCTGACCTGAAAGACCTCATGTGCATATGGAGCCAAGCTCCTTGTGTAGGTAAACACAATAAAGAAACTATCAGCAAATTATTTGTCTCTGCTGCCATCTCTTACATCTCCTCTGGAGCTGGGGGTGCAGCCCCAGCATACAGGAGGGGCCAAGGAGCCACGAGCCCAGCTGCCACATGGAGGAGCAGGCACTTGTGCACCTCGGGGCTGCCCCTCGCTGCCTCAGTGGGCAGAGCCTTTCTGCCACCTTCACATCACGGCTGCTGCTTCCTTGGAGCCGTGGCCATGGACAACAGCAGGACCTGGTCTTTTCAGAGCAGCACTGCCAGCTCAGGGCCCTGTGGAGAGCACGGGGTGGGAAGCAAGACAGGCTGGCCAGGGGAAAGGGATGACCAGGGAAAAGAGCAAGGGAGCATTTCTGTGCCTGCAGGGAGGAATGCATGAGAAAGAGAAAGCTCTTTCTGCAGGCACCCACTCGGGGCAGGCTGCTCTGTGCCCTGGCCAGGACTCTTGTGGTGGCCTGGGGAGAGGGGCTGGCACTGAGGGGGCAGAGGCAGTCTGTGGTGGGGAACTCCTGGACCCCAGACCAGGATTCCTGCAGTTACACTAACCTCCATTTCCTCATGCCATGGTGAGCCTCCAGCCGTGGGGCTGATGGGGAGCCTGAACCCCCACTCTCTGCCCCCCAGCAGCTGCTGTGGCCTTCAGAGGGGCTGGGGCTGTGGGGTGAGTGCCCAGAGCTCTGCAGCAGCCTGCGCTGGGCAGTGCCATGGAGCCAGTCCAGGCTGGGCTGCTCTGCTGGGCTGAGCTGGGGAGAGGGCAGGGGAGGTGGAGGGAGCTGGGAAAGGACTGGGCTGGGCTGGAAGGTGCCCGGGAGAGGACAGTGCCAATGTTGGCTGAGCTGTGTGACCATGCAGGGCAAGGACATGCTCCAGTGGTTGTGTGGTGTAGAGCCCTGTCTCCTGGCAGGGAACTGAGACATGCAGGTGCAGGAGAGAGGAGGCTGCTCTGTGCCCTTGGTGGCATGGACAGACCCAGAAGGTGCCCCAGGGCATCTATCACACACGCCCCTCAGCCTCTTCTATTGGCCATTTCCAGCACCGGCCACTCATCCCAGGTTATGGGTGGTTTTGCTCTGTGGCCATCTCCTTCCTCCTGTTGGTCTTGGTGCCTGGGCTGGGGGAAGATCCAGCCCTGCCCCAGCCTCTCTTCTTGCCCAGGCCTTGGCAGACCCCAGAGCGGGGCTGTCTGCACAGCCTTGCATGGGACACGGCTGGGGCTGGGCACTGGCGGGCTGCAAAAGAAGGAGGGCTGGTGGGGATGGACACTGAGGTCTGGCATGGGGATGTGTGGTGGGGAACATTTCCCCACCCCAAACACACCCTGTCCTGTGCCGTGTCTGAGGAGGGGGGATGTGGGGGCATGTGCTGGGCAGTGGGGCTGCACTGGCTCAGGGACAAGTCACAGCTGGGAGCTACAACACAGCGACCAGGAGGTGGAAGCAAGGACAGGCTCTGAAGGGGGAATGTAGAAATGTGACCTGCGCATGTGGGTATGTGTTTAGGAAAGCCAAAGCTCAGCTGGAGCTGATGGGCGCTGCAGGCAACATCAAGAGCAAAATGAAGAGCTTCAGTCACTGTGTCTGCAGTCAAAGGCTGAACAAGGAACATGCTGCTGAGTGATGAGGGAGGGTCCATACCAACAGACACAGATAAGGTTGAGGCACTCAATGCCTTCAGTGCCTGAGGCTTTGCTGAAAAGGTCTCCCAGGCCTCTGCTCAGTGAAAGGGCTCGAGGAGGAGAAGAGCATGTATTGACATGAACCTCATGAAATCCCCCAAGGACAAAAGCCAGTTTCTGCCCCTGCAGGGGACTCACCCTGGCAATGGCACAGGGTGGGGGCTGCCTGGCTGGGAGCAGCTCTGTGGGAAAGGTCTGGGTGGTCAACGAGCTGGACAGGAGGCAGCTGTGTGCCCTGGCAGCAAGGGAGGCCAGCAGGGCCCTGGGCTGTATGACCAGGAGCATGGCCAGGAGATGGAGTGAAGGGACTCTCCTGCTCTACATGGAACTTGTTAGACCACACCCAGAACACTGTGTCCAGTTTTGGGAACCCCAGGACAGCAAAGGTGCTGGCAAGCTGGAGCAGATTCAGTGCAGGGCCCTGAAGATGGTCAGGGAGCTGGATCACTTTCTCTGTGAGGACGCTGGACTTGTTCAGCCTGGAGAAGGAATGGCTGAGGGGCACCTCACAGCAAGGGGGGGCCTCACCTTTTTCACCATGAGGCTAGCCAAGCATTGGGACAAGCGTTGCTCACCCTGAGAGATTGTGAAGTCCTTCGTCCTTGGATGTTTTCAAGACCCAGATGGACCAAGCCCTGAGAAACCAGGTCTGACCATTTACCTGACCCTGCTTTGAGCACAGTTTTTTTCTGTAGACCTCCCAAGGTCTACTCTGAACCTCAACAATGGTATCATCCTAGGATCCTACTTGTAGGTTTCTGGCATCAGGGAAGCTGAATGCCACCTGTGACTGTTAAATACATTCCTGGTGTTTGTGGACAGCAAGGAGTTTCTCCTTCTGGTGCATTCCCATGTCCCAGGGACTCTCCACCTGGGACTTGTCTCCCCTTGTTTTAGACAATCACTGTTTGAGTGTCTTTCCACTCTTCCACACTTTTCAATCACTTGGTTCCTTCATCGTCTTGGCCTCCAGGCACCTGATCAGCCCCCCCACAGCCTGGCTGTTAGCTCACTCCTGGGCTCTCCTTTCCAGGTGAACCCCCTCCAAGTTGAAGTCCCAGCTGTGGTTCTGAGGTGCCATGCTGCTTGGAGTCAGGTCTGCTCCAGAGGAGACAGGGCTGAGCAGGGTGTCCATGAGCATGGCCTGCCCTCCTGCCTGCCACAGCAGGTCGGGTGGCTGTACCAGAGGTGTCCTCACAGCCAGCACCCAGACGGGTCCCTTTCACCTGCCTCACCCCTCTCTTTTTTGACACAGGCCGTTGATGGCTGACTAGGGCTGGACTCACAAGCAAAGCAGACCTGGATGAGGATGGCAATGCTGAGGGCAGCCATGGCTGCAGTGACCGTGGCAGAGAAAAAAGACAAACAGCAGACTCACAGCCTTGGACTCCAGGAGAGCAGATTTCAGCTGGTTCAGCATCTGCTTGGCAGGATCCTGGAGATCCAAGATCCACAGAATCCTCTTGGATCTTCAGGGACAACCACATCAAAACCCAGAAACACATCAGTCTGATGTTCTGGGAGTCGAGCAGGGCCTAGCTGGAGGCTGGTGGGGATGAACAGGGATCTTCTGGCTGAAGAGGTCAAACACCAGAAGGCAGCGTGCAAGGTTGGAAGAGGGAACAGCTTGTCCAGCAGGCAGATAGAGACATGGCCTCATGGTACAGGGAGGGAGGCAGGAAAGCCAAAGCTCAGCTGGGGCTGGAACTAGCGAGGAATAGATAGCAGCCAGGAGGCAGCTGGTGAGGAGCACAGCGGTGGAGCACAGTGGAGAGGACCCACGCTGGAGCAGGGGAGAAGTATGGGGAGGAAGGAGTGACAGAGAGGAACTATCCTGTACTAACTGAAACCCCCCATTTCCCACCCCCCTGTGCCTCTCAAGGCTGGGGTGGGTAGAAGAATTGGGAATGAAGGAGTAACCTGAACCTGGGAAAAAGGAGTGGGGTGGGGCAATGGTCTTTAATCCTTTTGTTATCATTTCTCACTACCCAAATTCTTTTAATTGGCAATAAATGTCATGTCTTTGCTTGCGACAGTAACCAGTAAGTGATCTCCCTGTCTTTATCTGACCCATGACCTATGGCAGAGATGGAAATGGCCGGTGTGGGGGACTGGTCTGGGACAATTTCCCTGAGGCTGCTTCCTCGGGATGCCAAGGGAATGTGGAACAGACTGGGCCCCTCTCTTCTGCACCTTTGGTGCCTTGCTTCCTTCACCATGACGCCTGGCTCTGCACCCTGAGCACCCTGCTGGGTGCCCCCACCCCGCGCACTCACACAGAAGACCTCTGCAGTAGCATTTCCTCTTCCAGGCCTTTTTCGGCCCAGCCCAGCCCCTCCCCAGATCTCTCCACCTCCCTCACCCCATGGTAGTGTCCGCTGCAGGGTGCCGCAGAGCTCTGGGCACTCAACCACAGCCCCAGCCCCTCTGAAGGCCACAGCAGCTGCTGGGGGGGCAGACAGGGGGCTCAGCCTCCCCACCAGCCCCAGGGCTGATGCTGGCCCCAAGGGCACAAGGAAACAGAAGCCAGTCAATCTCCACCTCTGCTGCATTCATATTGTAGGTTATCCCCAACTCCGCCTGCATTTGCCCCCTTCTCTGCCTCCATCAGCCCCACTGCCCAGGACAGCATGAGCGTCCTGGGGCTCCTCAGGCAGCTCCTGCATCTCTCCAGTCTCCCTTCCCTCTGCCTGCTGGGTTCCCGCTGACTCCCATGGCGGAGTCCTTCTTCATGGATATGTTGATTTAGTGCTTTACGTTTGAGGGACTTCACCTGTGAGGGTGTTTCTCCTTCTGAGTCTCCATTCATTCCAACCCCAGGGCACGTGGTGAGTCCCCATCCTCTCCTCTCCTCACCCCTCCAAATTCATTTCCAGGGAGTCTGGTATATGCCATCAGTCCTCTCATACATACAAAATACCTGAGGAGATAATGGGAGCTCATGGACCATCTCCCCTGCCACTGGACACCAAGAAGAGAACTTATAAATCCAGAGCACTTGGCTCATTGGAACCCAAGAGTACCATGAGTTAAACTCCCAAAACATTGAGAACAAAAGGAGAACAGACTCTTTAAAACACCAATTCCATGGACATTTTCTTGGACAACAGCTTTGGAAAAAGAGCCCAGCCTTCAGGCACGGGACCTGGGAGATTCTGTTTTACTGAGAAGCTGCTATTGGGCATGCCACATCTGACACACTGTTGTGCAAGAGTCAGACACAACAGGATCAAGCCTCAAGACAAGTAGTATAAGCCCAGCAAATAATCTATGAGCAGGATTATCACAAGAGAAAGCAGCAGACTCATGGCCTAAGATAAACTCTGGGAAATGTGCACAGAAGGGGAGGCAGGTTATTGTCGGTGAAACAGCATCCATTGGGCCAGTTTCCGTAGGGCATCCTTGAGCTCCTGATTTCTCATGCTGTAGATGGGGGGGGTTCACTGCTGGAGGCACCACTGAGTACAGCACTGCCACCACCAGATCCAGGGATGGGGAGGAGATGGAGGGGGGCTTCAGGTAGGCAAACATTCCAGTGCTGATAAACAGGGAGACCACGGCCAGGTGAGGGAGGCACGTGGAAAAGGCTTTGTGGCGTCCCTGCTCAGAGGGGATCCTCAGCACGGCCCTGAAGATCTGCACATAGGACAGCATGATGAAAACAAAACACCCAAAAGCTAAAGAAAGACTAACCACAATAAGCCCAACCTCGCTGTGGTAAGATTGTGAACAGGAGAGCTTGAGGATCTGTGGGATTTCACAGAAGAACTGGTCCACAGCATTTCCATTGCAGAGCACTAGTGAAAATGTATTGGCAGTGTGCAGGAGAGCATGGAGACACCCAGTGCCCCAGGCAGCTGCTGCCATGTGGACACAAGCTCTGCTGCCCAGGAGGGTCCCGTAGTGCAGGGGTTTGCAGACGGCAATGTAGCGGTCATAGGCCATGACAGTGAGGAGCGAAAATTCTGCTGCAATCAAGAAAGCAAGCATAAAGATCTGGGCAGCACATCCTTGGTAGGAAATAGCCGTGGTGTCCCAGAGGGAATTGGCCATGGATTTTGGGACAGTGGTGGAGATGCAGCCCTGGTCGAGGAGGGAGAGGTTGAGGAGGAAGAAGTACATGGGGGTGTGGAGGCGGTGGTCACAGGCTACAGCAGTGATGATGAGGCTGTTGCCCAGGAGGGCAGCCAGGTAGATGCCCAGGAAGAGCCAGAAGTGCAAGAGCTGCAGCTCCCATGTGTCTGAGAACGCCAAAAGGAGGAACTCACTGAAGGAGCTTCTGTTGGACATCTGTTGTTTCTGGGCACAGGGATCTGTTCTAGGAGGTGAAAGAAGTGAGAAGTTAGGGCTGACTTTGTTGAGAAAAATCTATTCAGTTTCTTATAGAAACCCCCCAAACCGACTTTCACTTTTCTGGAAGACCTTTGATGAGCTCTGGTTGGTGCTGGCTGAGGGTGCCCCAGGGAGCAGGAGGCTCTGCTGGGGGCTCTGCAGGACTCAGTCCTGCCCTACAGCAGTAGGGAAATAGGAACTTGGGGCGATCTCAGATTAAATCCACTCGTGATATTAAAGAGCTTTTCAGCATTGTCACTCCCAATTCACCTGACTGCAGAGCAGAGCTGTGGGCATTTTGGGTTGTGCCTTCTGTTCTGGTTGCCCCAGCACAGCTGAGGAGTGCTTTGAATGCAGCAATGCCTGGCATTTCTGCTGCACTGCAAGGGAAACCTTGTGGGTGCTGAGATTGGGCACAGGGACTGTCCCTTAGTGCAGAGTGAGGGCAGCCGCTCTGTCCATCAGCCCTGCTCTCAGCTGCCCTGGGCTGGCAGCTCTTCCAGCTGGAGGACGATCGCACTTGGGTGTTTCCCCCAAAAGCAAGAGGCCACTGCTGGGAGCAGAGGAATCCCGTTTCCAAGGGCAGATCTCCAACCCCCTCAGCCCATCTCATCGTACCTGAGGAGGATCTCAGCTCTGCCCTCCCAACCAGGGACACAGAGGCCTCATTCCAGCTGCCCACATGCAGCATTTCAATGGCCTTAGCACCAAGGGGTCTTCTCCATGGGGCTCAAAGTTTAACAGGGTGTGAGCTGGATGCTTTTCCTCCATGGCCATATGTGCATGACAGCACACGCAGCGTTGGTGTCTGAGCTGCACTTGAATCCTCACCCCCCCAAACACCAGTGAGTGTGACAGTAAGAAGAAGGGCGGCAGGGAGAAGAGGAGAACACGGCAAAGGAGCCCTGCCAAGGGAGGCAGGAGAGGGAGACACAGTCACACAGTCAGGCTGCTGGAAGGGTAACTCATAGCGAAGTCCCCATGACATGAAGGGCAGAGGCTCTGCTGTGTGAGTGAGGAGAGCAGGGGGTTGCTCCAGGGAAAGCATCAGCACTGCAGGGGATGGCAGGGAGATGCCTGAATCCCTCCTCCCACAGCATTGCTGGCAGCAGGTCTCCCTTCCTTCCTGCCCATGTCTCTGCTGCCTGCAGCTCTTCTTGGCCACGACCTCTTTCTCTGTCCCCACATCTCCTCCCTTTTTCATGCTCCCAGAGCCCATCCCACCTGCTGTGTGCTCAGCTCTGCCCTGCAGACCCCTCCTGGCAGCAGGGCACTGCCCAGGGGCATCTCTGTGTGTGCAGGGGCTAAGGAGCAGCTCAGACAAGTCCTAACGAGAACTGGGGTCTCATTGCCTACTCCAGAGCAGAGAAATAAATTCCCATCTCCCACTGCCCACCCAGCCAAGCAAGAGAAGAAAACACAAAGCACAGATTTCTTCCCTTTCTAGGCAATCCCCTACCTTGACATCCCTCTTTAAAATGATGCTGTGCAAATGTTCCCCAGGTGATGCAGAAGTCTGAGCAGCCCTGACCCACACAGCAGCATCTCAACAGCAGAAGGACCCGGCCTTGCTGGGGATCACTCTTTCCATGCACAGCTTCTCCCTGCATAATCATGGGGAGCTCCCCGGGCAGGCTGAGTGCTGACCCTGGCAGGCGGCAGAGTCCCTGCCCCAGCACACAGCCCCTGGGGTGCAGGGTCCCTGCTCTGAAGGACAGCCCTGGGCACCCCTGGCTGCACATCCATATGCACACCTCCACAACCATCCCCAGGAGAAGGCAGCCATCGTGTTCTGTCCCTCTGATGGTGCAGCAGGGAAGCTGTGCTCTGGAGCACATCCTTCTCCTCTACGTTAGAGAAACTAAGAGAGTAATACTGACAGATCCCATAGGCTGTGAGAAGTGCCAGCTTTTGGAGATCCCTCCAGCAACTGAAGCTGCATTGCCCTGCACCCAGAGACTTACCATGTAGAGGGCCATGAAGATTTCTCCCCCAGTGAGCTCTTCTCCCACTCCCAACTGCCTTTAAGCTCTCTCAGGCTTGCAGATCTCTTCTCGGTGCCTGCAGGCAGTGCCCTCAGCCCTGCTGCCCTTTGCAGAGGAGCTGCTCCTGGGCAGAGCTGTCTCTCGGCACTGCTGCCCACTTGCCATCAGCTCCCTCCATCCCAGGAGCCCAGCCCAGCTCAGCAGCAGAGGCCCAGCCCAAGGCACCACTTGCTCTGCCCCTCTGGGCTCCCTCCAGGTGTCCCTGGGGCTCCAGGGGAACCTGCTGTGACACAACCTGAAGGCATCACTGATGTCCCCTCCCTCAGCTGGGGAAAGACTTCCTTCCTGCAGTGTCATTTCTCCCATCTGAAGAAGAGTTAGGTCCAAGAATCACCTTATCATTGTCCCATCTTTAGGCAGGACACCCACACAAAGACAGGGAATGATCTCATTTACCATGGCTGAGGGAAAGGATTCAGTCCCCATTCCATGTCTGTAGTCCTCAGCTGCCCCCCATGCACAGCACAAACCCACAGGAGGTGGGATTCCTCTTGCCTCAGTTCAGGTGTGCACACAATAGACACCTGCATGTGAGTTCCTTGCCTCAGCTCCCATGCTAATTAATGGAGATGGAGGCCAGGACTGACACGTTCACATGCAAAGACCTGGTGACACTCGAAGTGCCAGGGGTGGTCCAAGATACGTGGAGCCAGCTGCAAGCTCTGCTCAAGCAATGCTGAGAGACAGGGCAGCATCTGGGGGCATCTTCTTGGAGGCTGGTGGGGAATTTCTTTGGTGAAAGGAAATGATGTTACATGCCCACTTTTAGGATGATGCAGCCTGTCTCTGTTATGTTCTGGGCAGCCTACGCAGGGATTCACCTGATGAAATGGAGTCAGGTACCAGAGGGAGAGGTAAGTTTCTGTCTTTTCCATCAGCTGGGTTGACCAGATCTCCGTTGACTGTAATGATGGTGGTGTCATCAACATTCTCACCTTGCCTAATCAAATTCAGGGCAGTTATTCCATTTAATGCCAATTCCAGGCCTGTGATGTTACATGAGGTGCCAAGGCTCTCACAGGCAGCTACAGGCAGTTGGCAGGGACAGCGATGGTCCTGTACAGGAAAGCCATCCCCGTTCAGAGTGAGTGTGTGCCAGACACCAGGCAGCATCGCAGGCAGATTCGGTGCCTTGGTGCAAGGAACTGATTGCCAGCTCTGCGGTGTGGCAAGGCCTGTCCCTTCTCTATCCAGTGGATGGAGGGCAGTCCATGAATAGCAGAAACATCACATTGGGGGTCTCCATGCGTGTGTCTACACTTTCAAAGTTTTGGTGTTTTCTCTCCATCAACCTTTACTCACCCCCAGGAAAACACAGTCAAGGAACAGACAAACCATTGTCACAGCGGGCCTGTCAGTAGCACTTTGTCATTCCTGGGGACCAGCTTCACCTCCGCCAAAGGTCCTAAGGGGCAGCAGAGACACCACTGACAAAAAACCCGTTTCCTGCCAGGGCTGCCCTTCCAAGCCCTGTTTCTCTCTGTCCGTGCAGTTTCCTCGCTCTCTTGGCAGCCCATTTCAGCTTTATGTTTCCATCTGCCAACCCCTCTGGCAGGTCTCTGCTCTGAAGCCAAGCCTTTGCACACACGGGGTCCTGGGCACCTGGTACCAGGTTTCCCTAAGACAAGTCAGAGCTTGGCCTGCTGCTACAGCTGCAGTGCTACAGCCCCAATGGGCACCGATGCCCTCAGCCAGGGGCACAGACAGGACGAGCTGGAGCCTGTGCTTTTTGATATCGATGGAGTAACTGCCAAGGCACGGTGGGACAAGTCACGCAGCTTGGGGTGCTGCAATGGATGGGTACAGACTTTTCAGGACAGGCAGGTTGGAAGGGTCAGGAGTTGGGTTTCCTCAAAGTGTGTCATGAATGAGCAGTTAGGTCGCTTAAATAATCACCACCACAGATATTTGTAAATAGTGTTTTTAATAGAAATCTATAAAAGGGTGATTTAACAGAGTTCGATGGCAAGGTTCACTCTATTACTTATTAAATGAATGGGATATATGGAGAGAGAGAGAGACAAGGGAATACAAGGGGCAGGGGTAAAGGAGGCGTCCTGTTGAGTCACGAGGATCAGAGTGGACCCCCTTGATTTCCAAACTCCTTCTCAGAGAGGAGCTTAAGTGTGGCTGGATCCCAGTCCTAGTCTCAGACTTGGTCAACGGTTTATGGCTGAGGATTATATGTATTTAGCAGCAACTTAATGTCTGTTCACAGCAAGGAGAGAATCACAAGAATTTAACTGTAACTAATCATTGGTTACTCTAGCATCTACAAAGTGATTAAATGAGGTTTACTACAATATCTGTATCGATACACACACACACACACTAGGCCTTATAAAAGTACCTATTAAAATTCCCTAGGGTTTAGTAAAAAAACAATATGTGCAGATAAAGGCACTTGGTAAAAATTCTCCTTGAGTTCAGTGAAATACTCATTTCAAATTATTGTCTCAACGGGCAAAAGTAGAGCCCCAAAGAGCGAAGGGCACGGGAGATCAGCCCAAGTCCTGTTGCCAAGATTTCAGAGAATGAATCTTCTTTCCCAGGCCCTGGGGATCAGGGCTCGGCCATTCTGCTGATAAACAAACATCAAGGGCTTCCATGGCATCAGAGCCACCTCCACCTTGCCTTTACCACCTGCAACCAGTGCCTCCGAGTTTGTGCTTCAGCAGCCTCCAGGGACAGGCACCTCGACTGCTTGGTTCCTTCACAGCTGCTCAGTGACGGCCCTTCGTGGGGTCCCAAACACCCTCAAAAACCTGGGGTTTGTGTCTGCCTTTCACTTCATTAGAGGTTTGTTCGATCTTTCAGTATCTGCAGTTCAGGAACTTGGCACCAGAGGGCTCATTAACATACAAAATGCCCTTACAAGCCAAGGCATCATTTTCTTAAAGGCTTCAAGTCTGTGTGGATGATCAGAGAGATTTCAGGAGTGTAGCCAAACAGAGAACATTTCAGTAATAAATAGCAATAAAGTCATATTTCTTTTATTTTCATTTTCTCTTTTTTTCCCTGCTTACAAAGCAGGTGGTATCAGCAATCTCCAATTCTTATTGATCTGGAGTGTCTCCTGGTGAGGTCTGAATATGTCAGAAAAGCAGGTGCCTAAAGCACCACTTGAGTGAGGAGATAGGCCAGGACATCTCAAGAGGAATCACACTCCTCTGGACCAAAAGGTGGGTGTTTGTGGGAATCTCAGTGCCATGGCATAGCGACACTTGTGTTCAGGGAGCCGGCTGGTCGAATGACCCATCTCCGTTTCTGTAATGGTGTCTGCGTTTGCTCAAGTAACCCCTGACTTGAGCCCCATCCACTCGGGTTGTTCTCCAGACTCCTGCCTTCAGGAACAAAGGCCTGGGAGACCTTGCTGGTGAAGATGGAGGCAGAGAAGCCATTAAGTACCTCAGTCCTGTCTGCTTCTGCTCTTACAAAGTTCAGCAGCAGGCCCATGTTAGCCCTGTCCATTCTTTTATTGCAAAGGAAGCAGGATCAGCTCGTCTTGCTGCCCTTACCCTCCCTTGCAGGTCCAGAGGAGCTTTGGCATCTTCCCTACATCTATGGACAAGGTTTCTAAACTCCTTCTTCATAGCTTCCCCTGCTTCCACCTCCTGGGTGCTGCCTTTTTGCCCTGGAGCTCCTTCAGTCCAGACAAGCAGCCTCACGAGATGAATGGTTCTTTTCATGGGTGTTTGGAGACATCGTTCTTGTGCTTGGAGGAGGCTGTCCTGTAAGGCCTGTCAGACTTCCTCAGCTCATAGTAGCTACTACTTCATAGAAGCTACTATGGGGCTATGATTTGGATTTGTGCTGAAAACAGTGTTGGTAACACAGGGATGTTTTTGTTACTGCTGAGAGGCGCTTGCACAGAGGCAAGGCCTTTTCTGCTCCTCACTCCACCCCACCAGTGAGTAGGCTGGGGGTGCACAAGAAGCTGGGAGGGGACAGAGCTGGGACGGCTGACCCCAGCTGACCAAAGGGATATTCCATAGCATATGAAGTCACGCTCAGAAATAAAAGCTGGGGGAAGAAGAAGGAAGGGGGGGACATGCGGAGCGATGGCGTTTGTGTTCCCAAGTAACCGTTACGCATGATGGAGCCTTGCTTTGCTGGGAGAAGCTGAAAGGCCAGCAGCAGGCACGTGGCTTGGAAAATGATGGTGAGGTTCCTTTTGTCTGGTCAGCTGATAGACCACAAGAAGGCTGATGGGTTGGGATATCATTATGACATCAATTGTGTCTGAGAAGCTCCTAGACCATTAGGAGGCACATGGCCACGAAGGCGAGCGTGAGGTCACTGTAGTCTCCAGTCTCTTTGGGTGATTGCCCATCAGCAGACACATGGCTCGGATGTTGACTGTGACATCACTTCTGCCTGAGAACCTGAGAGCCAGCAGCAGGCACCTGACTTGGGTGTTCTGTTGTACCTGGAGGTTCTGGTTTGTCATGTCCCCCTGAAGAAAGGCACGCAGACTCTGTGAAGTATCATTTCAAACTCCATTTCCTAGAGCAAACCCTACCAAGAAAGAGTGAGTAAGGCCAGCTACACACAGGGCTGCAGCAGGGGGACTGAGGCCACCCAGACAAGGGGGTTATCATCCCCCTTGGCTCAGCACTGGTGCGGCCACATCTGGACTAGGCAGAACTTGATTTTGAGGCTCTGGAATTGGTTTGTTCCTCACCCCTTCTTGGGGTAACCAGGAGTTGAACAGTTTTCCTGTACTGGGCATTGCTCACCTTCACATCCCACTGCCCCCAGGAAGAGTCCTGACCCACAAGTGAGGGACAGGATCTTCCCTCCCATTGCCTGGGGGTGAGGGTTTGGCCTTACTGCTTCATTTGAAAAGAAAAAAAAATGTTTTCTCAGCATCTGAGCTGCCTGCACATTGCCTTTGCCTCCCTGCAATCATGGCCTCCAATTATCTGCTCTAACGAGTCCCTGGGGAGGCTTTGTGAGTAATGGGACTCATTAATGCTTCAAGGTACTTTGGGGTTTGCTTTTGACATTGACTCTTGAGAGGTTTGTGCAATCTGCTCTCAGTACCTGAAGTTCAAGGACTCAGCACCAAATACACCATGGGGCTCATTAAAATAAAGCAAGCCCTAACGAGCTTCTTCAAGTCTTCAAGAGTTGTACAGATAATTGGAGCTGTTTCCTAGTGTAGTTATGGAGAAAGATTTCAAAGAGCTTCTAATAAAGATGAGGTTTTATTTCCAAGGGCGTAGTTTATTACTTTTCAGTTTAGAGAAGAGGTGATGACAGCATTCTCCACTAGATATTGCTGCAGGGTGTCTCCTAAGGAGGTCTGGACTGGTAGGAGAAGCTGTCCCTTGAGCTCTGACACCTCCCACCTCACCTCCCCAACCCCACCATTTCTCTTCTTGGCCACCGGGGACTTTTCCTTACACCAGACTTCTCCACTGATCTCTGCAGCTGGATGGTGCAGCTCCTTTGCACCAGCTCCCACCTGCTCTCCTTAGAGACCTGCCTGCACACAGGCACAGAAGGGTTTCTCCTATTTGCAAGCAAAGAAAAAGTCAAGCATGGTCAAGTCCCATAAACAAAACACACTCTGCAAGCATATGCTAAGTCCAAGCTGCCTCTAATGAGGTTGCCTTTCTACAAGGGATAATCTTATGAGAACTGTTTTAGGTAGGTAGATACAAGGAAGATAGATATAAACATAATTAAAGAGTTGTCTAGGGAGACAATTAGACTGCTGAAAGAGAGGCAAACTTTTAACTCCCTGATGTCAAAGCAGCAACTGCATGGGTGAGAGGAATCTGAATGAACAAAGACTAAGGGGAGCAGAAACCTGGAGAATAAGGGAAAGGGCTTTTGCCTTAGAAGTCTGCATCTGAAAAGATGACATTAGAAATGGTTCTTCTATCAGGAGAGGTAAAAAGATATTAAAGATAGAAACTAAATTAATATAAATAATTTTAATTTGTTTTAGTAAGTTAAATTTAAAATTAGTTTAAATATAAATTCAATACACCATATAACAGGCAGAATAGTCATAATTAAGTTACAGGGTAAGATCGATATTTCTTTGGAATATTCCTTTTGAAAAGTCATGGGATTGGTAGAGGTTTTTTGTGAGTGTAGAAAGCCTATGTTGCACTCATCTTTGAAAGAGGCCAAAAGTGCAACCCCGGGAACCCCAGGCTGCACAAGCTCACTTGGGTGAGGAGTGTGCCTTCCCATGAGTGCTCTTGGGTGCCATTCCTGGGCACCTCAAAGAGCAGAATGTGTCCAAATGCAGTCGGCATGGATTATCCAAGGGTAAATCCTGCCTCACCAACCTGATGGCCTTCCTGATGAAGGAACTGCTTTTATGCACGAGGGGAGAACAGTGGATGTCATTTACCTCCACTTCAGCAAGACTCCTGGCATGGTCTCCCTCAATATCCTTGGACCCACATTGGGCCATTGCAGTCTGGATGGGTCGACAAACAGATGGGTGAAACACCAGTTGGAGGATGAGGCGGAGAGAGCAGTGGAGAAGGGGTCATAGCCTACGTGGAGGGCAGTGGGACATCCTGGGGCATTGTGGGGCAGCACAGGGGACTCTGCTGAGCCCTGTGCAGTTTAACACCTGTATCCATGACCCGGAGGAGGCAACTGTCACCACGTTTGTCGATGGCACTGAATTGGGAGAACCATTCCTGTGCCCTAGGGATGCCATTGAGGGCAAACCTGAGAGGCAGAAGGACTGTCCTGTCAGGAACATCATGAGACAGAAGAAGGACAAAGGCCAGGCCCTGTGCCTGGGACAGCCTAACAGCCTGCAGTTGCAGGGCCTGGGGACTGCCTGGCTGGGGAGCAGCTCTGCGGAAAAGGCCCTGGTGGTGCTGGGGGACAGAAGGCAAAACATGACCCAGCAGTGCGACCTGGTAGCAAAGGCAGCCAGCAGTGTCCTGGGGTCTCACCAAAAGAGCGAGGGCAGTGATTGTCTCCCCCCTGCTCATCGCTCCTTAGACCACCTGGACACAACGGTGTCCATTTTGGGGCCCCACTGGGGAAGGGGAGGAGGGAGTGAGCGCCTGTGGGGCTGCTGGGCTATTGGCCAGAGATCACCACCATGGCAAGGGAGGTGTTGGTAACTGGGAGGGAGTTGAGTGGAGAGTCATGGAGATGCTCAGGGGCTGGAGCACTTGCCTGGGAGGAGAAAGTGGAGGAAAGGGCCTTGTTCAGGCTGCAGAAGGGAAGGCCTTGGGAACCTCCTGGTGACCTGCCAGTCCCCATGGGGAGGTTTTCAGGAAGGTGAATCCGGTCTTGTAACCGTATTGCTTGGCAGGAGAATAATAGGCAATGGTCAGATGTTGAAATGAGGAAGTTTCTGGCCAGAGATAAGGCAATGAGATATCTGCAGAGCATGGGGTGCTTTAGGCTGTAAACTGAACGTAAACAAATCCTCTGACTTGGGATCTCACCCAATGGAAATTTTCAATATTTATCTTGACAAGGCCATGAGCACCTGATCCAGCTGGAGCTGTCTGAGAACGGGCTTGGAAACTGTGCCAAGACCTGTGGGATTCCTCCTAGAAGCTATGCTAAGGCACATGGAGGACAGGGAGGTCATTCGAGACAGCCAGCACAGCTTCACCAGGGGCAAGTCCTGCCTGACCAACCTAGTGGCCTTCTATGATGGAGTAACTACATCAGTGGATGAGGGAAGAGCTACGGATGTCATCTATCTGGACTTCTGTAAGGCCTTTGATATGGTCCCCCACAATATCCTCCTCTCTGAATTAGAAAGATACGGATTTGGTGGGTGGACTGTTCAGTGGATAAGGAATTGGCTGGATGGTCGCATCCAGAGGGTAGTGGTCAATGGCTCGATATCCAGATGGAGATCAGTGACGAGTGGTGTCCCTCAGGGGTCCATTCTGGGGCCAGTGCTGTTCAATATCTTCACCAATGACACAGACAGCGGGATCGAGTGCACCCTCAGCAAGTTTGCAGATGACACCAAGCTGAGCAGTGCAGTTGACACACCTGAGGAACGGGATGCCATCCAGAGGCACCTGGACAGCCTGGAGAGGTGGGCCTGTGTGAACCTCATGAGGTTCAACAAGGCCAAGTGCAGGGTCCTGCCCCTGGGTCGGGGCAATCCCCAGTATCAGTACAGGCTGGGCGATGAAGGGATGGAGAGCAGCCCTGAGGAGAAGGACTTGGGGGTACTGGTAGATGAAAAGCTGGACATGAGCCGGCAATGTGTTCTCGCAGCCCAGAAGGCCAACCATAACCTGGGCTGCATCAAAAGAAGTGTGGCCAGCAGGGCGAGGGAGGTGATTCTGCCCCTCTACTCTACTCTGGTGAGACCCCCCTGGAGCTCTGTGTCCAGCTCTGGGGTCCTCAGCACAAGAAGGACATGGACCTGTTGGAGCGGGGCCAGAGGAGGGCCACAGAAATGATCAGAGGGCTGGAACACCTCTGCTATGAGGAAAGGCTGAGAGAGCTGGGGTTGTTCAGGCTGGAGAAGAGAAGTCTGCGGGGAGACCTTATTGCAGCCTTTCAATACTTAAAGGGGGCCTACAAGAATGATGGGGACAGACTTTTTAACAGGGCCAATAGCAACAGGACAAGGGGTAATGGTTTTAAACTAAAAGAGGGTAGATTCAGACTAGATATAAGGAAGAACTTTTTTACGGTGAGGGTGGTGAAACACTGGAACGGGTTGCCCAGAGAGGTGGTAGATGCCCCATCCTTGGAAACCTTCAAGGCCAGGCTGGATGGGGATCTGAGCAACCTGATCTGGTTGTAGATGTCCCTGCCAATTGCAGGGGGGATGTACTAGCACCTCATAGTGACCTGCCGGTCCCCATGGGGAGGTTTTCAGGAAGGTGAAACCAGTCTTGTAACTGTATTGCTTGGCAGGACAATAATAGGCAATTGACAGATGTTGAAATAATTTTCCGGCCAGAGATAAGGCAATGAGATATCTGCAGACCATGGGATGCTTTAGGCTGTAAACTGAACATAAACAAATCCTGCGACTTGGGATTTCAATCAATGGAAATTTTCAATATTTGTCATGACAAGGCCATGATCACCTGATCTAGTTGGAGCTGTCTGAGAATGGGTTTGGCTGAGAGACCAACTGTGCCAAGAGCAGTGGGATTTGGTGTGTAATGACTGTCTGTAGGAAACTGGTTCCCTTTTTCTTAATAATGGCAGTGGAGTTGGGTATCACTGAGCCCCAGATAAGGACACACTCCTGCACACTCACACAGCTTAGCTCTACACTGGTCTTTTTCTCTCCCGGGCTCTTCCCAGCCCAGCCCAGACCCTCCCCACCTCTCCACACCTCCCCTGCCCTCTCCCCAGCCCAGCCCAGCAGAGCAGCCCAGCCTGAGCTGGCTCCATGGCACTGCCCAGCGCAGACTGCTGCAGAGCTCTGGGCACTCACCCCACAGCCCCAGCCCCTCTGAAGGGCACAGCAGCTGCTGGGGGGCAGACAGCGGGGTTCAGGCTCCCCATCAGCCCCACGGCTGGTGCTGGCCACAAGGGCATGAGGAAACAGAGGCTAGGCACTCTCTGGCTCTCCTGAATTCATCTTGTAGGTGATCCCCAAGCCCAACTGAATTTGCCCCCTCCTCTGCTGCCACCAGCCCCACTCCCCAGGACAGCACCAGAGTCCTGGCGCTGGGGGTCCTCAGGCAGCTCCTGCAGCTCTCCACTCTCCCTTCCCTCTGCCTGCTGGGTCCCCCCTGACTCCCATGGCACTGCAGAGTCCTTCTTCATGGATATGTCAATTTAGTGCTTTACTTTTTATGGTCTTCACCTTTGAGTGTGTTTCACCTTCTGAGTCTCCATTCATTCCAACCCCAGGGCACGTGGGGAGCCCCCATCCTCTCCTGACCCCTCCAAATTCATTTCCAGAGAGTCTGGTATATGCCATGAGTCCTGTTATACAGGAAGCAACCTGAGGAAATAATGGGGAGCTCAGGGTCCACCTCCACTGCCACTGGACACTGTTAAGTCCCAGTCTGATTGCCAGGTTCAGGGAAGGTTCTTAATGATCCCAAAGGCGAAATTAAGACACAAACGAGGTCATATGCTGCCAATCAGACGTTTTATTGGGTAAATATAAAAGAGTAAAGCGATAGGAGAGGAAGGAAATATTAGGAGGAAGTTAAGCACGCATTCAGAGAGATAAGCAAAGGATAGTCACCACCATGGATCCAGCGGCGTCCCGTTGGTCCTCAGTCTTCAGTTTTTCGGTGGTGGGTGGCCACACTCAGGCTTCGCTGTGCCGTCTTTTATCCAGTGTTGGAGAGGGAGTTTGCCCCCTCGGTTCGGCTTGGTTTCCCAGGGCAACATCACTTACGCCACGCATGCACACCCAACCACACAATATGCATTTCTGGTGGACAAGTGGCCTCGTCCGGATACCAGTTGGTGTCCTGTTTTTGGTGGTGCCTGATAAGCCAAAGAATGGCCTGCTGCTTCAGCAAGTTTGCACAAATTTCCTTGCAAGCTGGTGGCTGCCCTCGGGTCTTCCCAGACAAAAGAGTGGTCTGCTGTCTGGTCTTATCAGATAAACACAAACAAGAAAGCTTTGAGACAATTGTTCTTAACACTTCAGTCTCTTACAGACACCAAGAAGAGAGTCTTTAAAACCAGAACTTTTGATCCAATGGAACCCAGTGTTACCGTGAGTTTATCCCCAAACCCACTGAGAACCAAAGAGAACAGAAAATTTAAAAGACCAATTCCTTGGACATTTTCTTGAAAGCAATTTTGGAGGACGAGCCCAGCCTTCAGGCCCTGCACCCAGGAGATCCCCTTTTACTGAAGAGCGACTGTCTGACAGGCCACATCTGACACAGCGTTGTGCAAGGGTCAGGGAAAACAGGATCAAACCTCCACAGAAGGAATACAAACCCAGAAAATTATCTCTAAGTAGAATTATCACAAGAGAATAAAGCAGACTTGTGGCCTAAGATAAACTCTGGGAAACATGCAGAGGAGGGGAGAGAGGTTATTGTCATTGAAACAGCATTTATTGGATCAGTTTCCATAAGGCATCCTTGAGCTGCTGGTTCCTCATGCTGTAGATGAGGGGGTTCACTGATGGAGGCACCACTGAGTACAGCACTGCCACCACCAGATCCAGGGATGGGGACAAGATAGAGGGGGGCTTCAGGTAGGCAAACATGCCAGTCATGACAAACAGGGAGACCACAGCCAGGTGAGGGAGGCACGTGGAAAAGGCTTTGTGGCGTCCCTGCTCAGAGGGGATCCTCAGCACGGCCCTGAAAATCTCCATATAAGATAGCACAATGAAAACAAAACATCCAAAAGCTAACAAAGAACTTAAAATAAGAAGCCCAGCCTCCCTGAGGTAGGAGTGTGAGCAGGAGAGCTTGAGGATGTGGGGGATTTCACAGAAGAACTGGTCCACAGCATTGCCATGGCAGAGGGGTAGTGAAAATGTATTGGCAGTGTGCAGCACAGCATGGAGAAACCCAGTGCCCCAGGCAGCTGCTGCCATGTGGACACAAGCTCTGCTGCCCAGGAGGGTCCCGTAGTGCAGGGGTTTGCAGATGGCAATGTAGCGGTCATAGGCCATGACGGTGAGAAGGGCACACTCTGCTCCAAGGAAGAAGAAAACCAGAAAGACTTGGGCAGCACATCCTGCATAGGAGATGGCCCTGGTGTCCCACAGGGAATTGGCCATGGACTTGGGGACAGTGGTGGAGATGCAGCCCAGGTCTATGAGGGAGAGGTTGAGGAGGAAGAAGTACATGGGGGTGTGGAGGCGGTGGTCACAAGCGATGGCAGTGATGATGAGTCCGTTGCCCAGGAGGGCAGCCAGGTAGATGGCCAGGAAGAGCCAGAAGTGCAAGAGCTGCAGCTCCCGTGTGTCTGTGAATGCCAGGAGAAGGAACTGGGTGATGGAGCTGCTGTTGGACATTTGCTGCCTCTGGGCATGGGACACTGCCAGAAGAGGAAAAGACAGTGACAAGTTAGGGGAGAGTTCTGTGAGCAAATTCATTGCCATTTTCCATAGACCCTCTCTCTGCTGCACGCAGATGCCCTTTTCCTTTTCTAGAAGACCTTCCTTCAGCTCTGTGTCTGGAGCCCTGGTTGGTGCTGGCTGAATGTGCCATGAGGAGCAGGGCCTCTGCCCGCTGGCTGCTGAGAGGTCAGCCCTGCTCTGCAGCGGTGGGTTCATGGGAAGAGTGGGGGCAGGGGCCAGTCCTGGTGTTCGACCTTGTCTCATGAAACTGCTCCTAGTGCAGAAGGGCCTGTCAGCATCTGCACTCCCAGTGACAAGGAACTGAGATGGCAGAAGGCAGGTTGAGAAGTTTGGTGTTTTTACAGCTCTTACTCCCCTCCCACCCTGGGGAGTGTTCTTGGATGTCAGAAACTCTCAGCATTTGTGCTGCCTTGAGGGAGAACAGAGGGAGTCCTGCAAGGTAAGAGGATTGCCTGTGGCTTACTGCAGACTCAGGGGAGCACTCAGACAGCGTTAACCTTCCCCAGCTGTGCACGCCACCTCCCAGACACCAACATTGCCGGGCAGCTGCTCTCAGCCCCTGCGCTCTGCAGAGGGAACTGGGCACGTGGCTGGAGAGCTGCCCCACGGCTCTGCTGGAGCTCTGGCTGCAGAGGAGGTGGTTCCCGCCTTGGAGCCCCCAGCCCTGAGGGCAGGGGCTTTGGTGGGTGGGAGAGGAGGCAAGGGGGCTTGCTCAGAGGAAGGGGTCTGCATTGGAGGGGATCACATGGAGGTTTCTGAATTCTCCCTCCCACAACATTTCTGGCTTTAGTTACCTCTCATTCCCTGATCATATCCCTGCTGCCAGGAGATTCTCACCATGGGAGGTGTTTCCCTGTCCCATGTCTTTTCCCTGTCAGCGCTCACAGACCCCATCCCAACCTCTGTGCACTCACCTTGGCCCTCCAGAAACCTGCCTGTTTGCAGGGCACTGGCTGGGCGCATGTTCCTGTTTGCAGGTGGAAAAGGGCAGGTCAGAGCAGCCCTGATGGGTCCAGCAGAGGTGATGCTGGTGCTGTCCATAGGCAGAGGAGTGGCTGAAGGCACTTTACCAGCCTCCTGGCAGACCTACTGATCACTCAGAGTTGCAGTTCAGCAGTCTCAGTGACTTCTTCAATCTTCAGAGCTCCTTCTTCATTTATCCTTTTCTCTCCCACTCCCTACCCCCCCTGGAATACGAAACTGGAGAGAGAGACTCAGGAAAGCTCCTTATCTTTATAGTAATCCCTGCCTTCATCTTTTCCTTGAGACATCCCCTTGGAAATATTCTGGGTGATGTGGAGCTGTGAGCAGCCCTGACCCATGCAGCACCCTCTCGACAGCAGAAGGATCCTGCCTTGCTGGGGGCTGCTCCTTCCACCCACAGCTTCTCCCCACAGCACCATGGTGAATTCCTCAGACAGGCTGAGTGCTGACCCTGGGAGGTGCAGAGTCCCTGCCCCAGCACACAACACTCTGGGGCACAGGGACCCTGCTTGGAAGGGGAGCCCTGGGCACCCACAGGTGCACATCCACCTTTACACCCCTGCAGCCATTAGGAGAAGGCAGCCGTCATGTTCTGTCCCTCTGATGGTGCAGTGGAATGTCCCTCATCTGCAGCACGGCCTCCTGCTCTACACTAGAGAAACTCTGAGAATTGTACTTACAGATAGCATAACCTGTGGGATGTGCCAGCTTTAGGAGATCCCTCCAGGAACTGAAGCTGCATTGCCCTGCAGCCAGAGACTTACCACAGAGAGGGCTGTGAGTCATTCTCCTCCAGTGAGCTCTCAGCATCCTCCCACCCCACACTGCCTTTAACCTCTCTCTGCCTCACTCCTCTCCCCTCGCTGCCTGCAGGCAGTGCCCTCAGCCCTGCTGCCCTTTGCAGAGGAGCTGCTCCTGGGCAGAGCTGTCTCTCGGCACTGCTGCCCACTTGCCATCAGCTCCCTCCATGCCAGGAGCCCAGCCCAGCTCAGCAGCAGAGGCCCAGCCCAAGGCACCACTTTCTCTGCCCCTCTGGGCTCCCTCCAGGTGTCCCTGGGGCTCCAGGGGATCCTGCTCTGAAACAGCCTGAAAACATCACTGATCTTCCCTCCCTCAGCTGGTCAGAGACAATTATTCTTAGCACTGTCATTTCTCCTATGAGGAAAAGATTTGGGCATGAGAATCACCTTTCCTTGTCCCATCATGAGACAGGACAAGCAGAGAGTGACAAGGAGGGATCTGCGTTACCCCTGCTGAGGGAAGGGATGCAGATGAGTCAATAGAGGCATCTGATTTTGGGGTTTGTAGTCCTGGGGCAAGAAGGGGACTTAGCTCCCTCCCATGCACAACACAAACCAACAGGAGGGGAGATTCCTCTTGCATCAGGTGTTCAGGTGGGCACAGAATAGGCACCTGCATGGGAGCTCCTTGTCTCAGTTCCCATGGCTGTTAATGGGGATGGAGGGCAGGACTGGGCTGTTCAGACACAACGCCTGGTGACATTGAAGGTGTCAGGGGTGGTCGAAGATCTGTGCAGGCAGCTGCAAGCTCTAATGGAGCAGTTCCTAGAGACAGGCCACCATCTGGGGGAATCCTCTTAGAGGCTGCTGGGATTTTTCTTTGGCCAACTGAAATGACAGCTGATGCCCAAATGAGGGCACCTGAACCTGCCCCCACTCATTCTGTTCAGGGCAGCCTTGAGAGTTATTCATCTGAACAACTGGAGCCATGTGCCACAGGGAGAGCTCAGGCTCTCTCTTTCTCTTCTCCATCAGCTGGATTTACCAGGTCTCCACTCACTCTACTGGCAGTTGCCTCATGTTCATCCCCACATTGCCTTACAGAAATCCGTGTATCTTCTCTATTTAATTTTTAAATCATGGCCCACAGAGCTCCATGAGATGCCAAGGCTTGCAGAGACAGCACAGGACCAGTGATGAGTGGCATTCCTCAGGGGTCGGTCTTGGGACCGGTGCTGTTTAACATCATTGTCGGAGACATGGACAGTGGGATTGGGTGCACCCTCAGCAGGTTTGCTGATGACACCAAGCTGTGTGGTGTGGTTGACATGCTGGAGGGAAGGGATGCCATCCAGAGGGACCTTGCAGGCTCGAGAGGTGGGCCTGTGTGAACCTCATGAAGTTCAACAAGGACAAGTGCAAGGTCCTGCACGTGGGTCAGGGCAACCCCAAGCACAAATACAGGCTGGATGGAGAATGGATTGAGAGCAGCCCTGAGGGAAAGGACTTGGGGTGCTGATGGTGAGAAGCTCAACGTGACCCAGAAATGTGCGCTCGCAGCCCAGAAAGCCAGCTGTATCCTGGGCTGCATCAAAAGAAGCGTGACCAGCAGGTCGAGGGAGGTGATCCTCCCCCTGTACTCCACTCCCGTGAGACCCCATCTGGAGTACTGCATTCAGGTCTGGGGCCCCCAATAGAAGAATCATGGAATCATAGAATGCTTTGGGATGGAAGGGACCTTTAGACGTCATCTAGTCCATCCCCCCTGCAATTGACAGGGACATCTCCAACCAGATCATTTTGCTCAGATCCCCATCCAGCCTGGCCCTGAATGTTTCCAAGGATGGGGCATCTCCCACCTCTCTGGGCAACCTGTTCCAGTGTTTCACCACCCTCATTGTGAAAAATTTCTTCCTTATATCTAGTCTGAATCTCCCCTCTTTTAGTTTAAAACCATTACCCCTTGTCCTGTTGCTATTGGCCCTGTTAAGAAGTCTGTCCCCATCTTTCTTATAAGCCCCCTTTAAGTACTGAAAGGCCTCAGTAAGGTCTCCCTGCAGCCTCCTCTTCTCCAGGCTGAACAACCCCAGCTCTCTCAGCCTTTCCTCATAGCAGAGGTGTTCCAGCCCTTTGGTCATTTCTGTGGCCCTCCTCTGGACCCGCTCCAACAGGTCCGTGTCCTTCCTGTACTGAGAACCCCAGAGCTGGATGCAGTGCTCCAGGTGAGGTCTGAGCAGAGCAGAGTAGAGGGGCAGAATCACCTCCCTCGAACTGCTGGCCACGCTTCTTTTGATGCAGCCTAGGATACGGTTGGCTTTCTAGGCTGCGAGAGCACATTGCTGGCTCATGTCCAGCTTTTCATCTACCAGTACCCCCAAGCCCTTCTCCTCAGGGCTGCTCTCCATCCCTTCATCCTCCAGCCTGTACTGATACTGGGGATTGCCCCGACCCAGGTGCAGGACCCTGCACTTGGCCTTGTTCAACCTCATGAGGTTCACACAGGCCCACCTCTCCAGCTTGTCAAGGCCCCCCTGGATGCCATCCTGTCCCTCAGGCGTGTCAACTGCGCCGCTCAGCTTGGTGTCATCTGCAAACTTGCTGAGGCTGCACTCGATCCCGCTGTCTGTGTCATTGATGAAGATACTGAACAGCACTGGCCCCAGAACGGACCCCTGAGGGACACACTCGTCAATGTTCTCTATCTGGATATCGAGCCATTGACCACTAGCTACTGGATGCAACCATCCAGCCAGTTTGCTATCCACCAAACAGTCCACCCACCAAATCCATATCTTTCCAATTTAGAGAGGAGGATATTGTGGGGGACCATGTCAAAGGCCTTACAGAAGTCCAGATAGATGACATCCGTAGTTCTTCCCTCATCCACTGATGCAGTCACTCCATCATAGAAGGCCACTAGGTTGGTCAGGCAAGACTTGCCTTTGGTGAAACCGTGCTGGCTGTCTCGAATCACCTCCCTGTCCTCCATGTGCCTTAGCATAGTTTCTAGGAGGAATCCCACAGGTCTTGCCACAGTTTCCAAGCCCGTTCTCAGACAGCTCCAGCTGGATCAGGTGCTCATGGCCTTGTCATGACGAATATTGAAAATTTCCTTTGGGTGAGATCCCAAGTCACAGGGTTTGTTTACATTCAGTTTACAGCGTAAAGCACCCCAAGCTCTGCTGATTTCTCATTGCCTTATCTCTGGCTGGAAAATTCCTCATTGCAACATTTGAATCTTGCCTATTATTCTCCTGCCAAGCAATACGGTTACAAGACCGGTTTCACCTTCCTGAAAACCTCCCCACGGGGACTGGCAGGTCACCAGGAGGTTCCCAAGGCCTTCCCTTCTGCAGCCTGAACAAGGCCCTTTCCTCCACTTTCTCCTCCCAGGCAAGTGCT
Source organism: Theristicus caerulescens (assembly GCA_020745775.1). Taxonomy (NCBI): domain Eukaryota; kingdom Metazoa; phylum Chordata; class Aves; order Pelecaniformes; family Threskiornithidae; genus Theristicus; species Theristicus caerulescens. The sequence continues at coordinate 39,281 of JAJGSR010000068.1, forward strand.
CCAGCCCCTGAGCATCTCCAGGACTCTCCACTCAACTCCCTGCCAGTTACCAACACCTCCCTTGCCGTGGTGGTGATCTCTGGCCAATAGCCCAGCAGCCCCACAGGCGCTCACTCCCTCCTCCCCTTCCCCAGTGGGGCCCCAAAATGGACACCGTTGTGTCCAGGTGGTCTAAGGAGCGATGAGCAGGGGGAGACAATCACAGCCCTCGCTCTTTTGGTGAGACCCCAGGACACTGCTGGCTGCCTTTGCTACCAGGTCGCACTGCTGGGGCATGTTTTGCCTTCTGTCCCCCAGCACCACCAGGGCCTTTTCCGCAGAGCTGCTCCCCAGCCAGGCAGTCCCCAGGCCCTGCCACTGCAGGCTGTTAGGCTGTCCCAGGCACAGGGCCTGGCCTTTGTCCTTCTTCTATCTCATGACGTTCCTGACAGCACAGTCCTTCTGCCTGCCAGGTTTGCCCTCAATGGCATCCCTAGGCACAGGAATGGTCCTCCCAAATTAGTGCCATCAACAAACATGGTGACAGTTGCCTCCTCCGGGTCATGGATACAGGTGTTAAACTGCACAGGGCTCAGCAGAGTCCCCTGTGCTGCCCCACAATGCCCCAGGATGTCCCACTGCCCTCCACGTAGGCTATGACCCCTTCTCCACTGCTCTCTCAGCCTCATCCTCCAACTGGTGTTTCACCCATCTGTTTGTCGACCCATCCAGACTGCAATGGCCCAATGTGGGTACAAGGATATCGAGGGAGACCATGCCAAAAGTCTTGCTGAAGTGGAGGTAAATGACATCCACTGTTGTCCCCTCGTGCATAAAAGCAGTTCCTTCATCAGGAAGGCCATCAGGTTGGTGAGGCAGGATTTACCCTTGGATAATCCATGCTGACTGCATTTGCACACATTCTGCTCTTTGAGGTGCCCAGGAATGGCACCCAAGAGCACTCATGGGAAGGCACACTCCTCACCCAAGTGAGCTTGTACAGCCTGGGGTTCCCGGGGTTGCACTTTTGGCCTCTTCAAAGATGGGTGCAACATTGGCTTTCTGCACTCCCAAGAGACCTCTACCAATCCCATGACCTTTCAAAAGGGATATTCCAAAGAAATATCGGTCTTCTCCTGTAACTTCATTACTACTATTCTGCGTGTTATATGGTGTATTGAATTTATATTTAAATTAAATTTAAATTTAAATTACTAAATTACATTAAAAATATTTATACTAATTTAATTTGTATCTTTCATATATTTTCACCTCTCTTGATAGAACAACCATTTCTAATGTCATCTTTTCAGATGCAGACTGCCTAGACAAAAGCCCTTCCCTTATTCTCCAGGTGTCTCCTCCCTTAGTCTTTGTTCATTCAGATTCCTCTCACCCATCCAGTTGCTGCTTTGACATCAGGGAGTTAAAAGTTTGCCTCTCTTTCAGCAGTCTAATTGTCTCCCTAGCCAACTCTTTAATTATGGTTATATCTATCTTCTTTGTATCTACCTACCTGAAACAGTTCACATAAGATTATCCCTTGTAGAAAGGCAACCTCATTAGAGGCAGCTTGGACTTAGCATGTGCTTGCAGAGTGTGTTTTGTTTATGGGACTTGACCATGCTTGACTTTTTCTTTGCTTGCAAATAGGAGAAACCCTTCTGTGCCTGTGTGCAGGCAGGTCTCTAAGGAGAGCAGGTGGGAGCTGGTGCAAAGGAGCTGCACCATCCAGCTGCAGAGATCAGTGGAGAAGTCTGATGTAAGGAAAAGTCCCAGGTGGCCAAGGAGAGAAATGGTGGGGTTGGGGAGGTGAGGTGGGAGGTGGTCAGAGCTCAAGGGACAGCATCTCCTACCAGTCCAGACCTCCTTAGGAGAGACCCTGCAGCAATATCTAGTGGAGAATGCTGTCGTCACCTCTTCTCTGAACTGAAAAGTAATAAACTACACCCTTGGAAATAAAACCTCATTTTTATTAGAAGCTCTTTGAAATCTTTCTCCATAACTACGCTAGGAAACAGCTCCAATTAGCTGTACAACTCTTGACGACTTGAAGAAAATCACAGGAAGAGACATGGCTCGTTAGGGCTTGCTTTATTTTAATGAGCCCCATGGTGTATTTGGTGCTGAGTCCTTGAGCTTCAGGTACTGAGAGGAGATTGCACAAACCTCTCAAGAGTCAATGTCAAAAGCAAACCCCAAAGTACCTTGAAGCATTAATGAGTCCCATTACTCACAAAGCCTCCCCAGGGACTCGTTAGAGCAGATAATTGGAGGCCATGATTGCAGGGAGGCAAAGGGAATGTGCAGGCAGCTCAGATGCTGAGAAAACTTTTTTTTCTTTTTTATGAAGCAGAAAGTCCAAACCCTCACCCCCAGGCAATGGGAGGGAAGATCCCATCCCTCACTTGTGGGTCAGGACTCTTCCTGGGGCAGTGGGATGTGAAGGTGAGCAATGCCCAGTACAGGAAAACTGTTCAACTCCTGGTTACCCCAAGAAGGGGCGAGGAGCAAACCAAGTCCAGAGCCCCAAAATCAAGTTCAAGTTCTGCATAGTCCAGATGTGGCTGCACCAGTGCTGAGCCGAGGGGGATGATAACCCCCTTGTCTGGGTGGCCGCAGTCCTCCTTCTGCAGCCCTGTGTGTAGTTGGCCTTACTCACTCTTTCTTGGTAGGGTTTGCTCTAGGAAATGGCGTTTGAAATGATACTTCACAGAGTCTGCGTGCCTTTCTTCAGGGGGACATGACAAACCAGAACCTCCAGGTACAACAGAACACCCAAGTCAGGTGCCTGCTGCTGGCTTGCAGGTTCTCAGGCAGAAGTGATGTCATAGTCAACATCCGAGCCATGTGTCTGCTGATGGGCAATCACGCAAAGAGACTGGAGACTGCAGTGACCTCACGCTCGCCTTCGTGGCCATGTGCCTCCTACTGGTCTAGGAGCTTCTCAGACACAACTGATGTCATAATGCTATCCCAACCCATCAGCCTTCTTGTGGCCTATCACCTGACCAGACAAAAGGAACCTCACCATCATCTTCCAAGCCACGTGCCTGCTGCCAGCCTTTCAGCTTCTCCCAGGAAAGCAAGGCTCCATCATGCGTAGCTGGGAGGCATATGGAAAGGAACAGGAAGACCCACCTCATCAACACATGGCTTAGAGGCTGGTGCCAGAGGTGGAACTTTGGGTTTTTCAACCATGGGGAAGTTTACATGGCACCAGGCCTGCTGGAGACAGATGGGGTTCACCTGTCGCCAAAGGGGAAAAGGATTCTGGCTCAGGAGTTAGCAGGCCTCATTGACAGAGCTTTAAACTAGACTCGAAGGGGGAAGGGGATAAAACCAGTCCTGCTAGGGACGAGCCCAGGGGTGGCACGCCTGTGTTGGAGAAGAGATCGATAGCCCAACTCAAGTGCATTTACACCAATGCACGCAGCTTGGGCAATAAGCAGGAGGAGCTGGAAGCCATTGTGCGGCAGGGAAACTATGACGTGGTTGCCATTACAGAAACATGGTGGGACGACTCGCACAACTGGAGTGCTGCAATGGATGGCTACAAGCTCTTTAGATGGGACAGGCAAGGAAGGCGAGGCGGCGGGGTAGCCTTGTACGTCAGAGAGTGTTTCAACTGTCTTCAGCTCAACAAGGGTGACGACAAGGTTGAGTGCTCGTGGGTAAAGATCAGGGGGAAGGCCAACAAGGGAGATATCCTGGTGGGAGTCTGTTATAGACCACCCAACCAGGATGAGGAAGCAGATGAAGTTTTTTACAAGCGGCTGGCTGAAGTCTCAGAGTCTCTAGCCGTTGTTCTTGTGGGAGACTTCAACGTACCAGATATCTGCTGGAAATACAACACAGCAGAGAGAAAGCAGTCTAGGAGGTTCCTGGATTGCGTGGAGGATAACTTCCTGACGCAGCTGGTAAGCGAGCCAACCAGGGGAGGTGCCCCGCTGGACCTGCTGTTCACGAACAGAGAAGGCCTGGTGGGTGATGTGGTGGTCGGAGGCTGTCTTGGGCACAGCGACCATGAAATGGTTGAGTTTTCGATTTTTGGAGAGGTAAGGAGGGGGGCCAGCAAAACCACAACCCTAAACTTCAGAAGGGCAGACTTTGGCCTGTTTAGCAGTTTGGTTAACAGAGTCCCTTGGGAGGCAGTCCTGAAGGGCAAAGGAGTCCAGGAAGGCTGGATGTTATTCAAGAGGGAAGTCTTAAAGGCACAGGAGCAGGCTGTCCCCATGTGCCGCAAGTCGAGCAGGCAGGGGAGAAGACCGGCCTGGCTGAACAGAGAGCTCTGGCTGGAACTCAGGAAGAAAAGGAGAACCTCCCACCTTTGGAAGAAGGGGCAGGTGACTCAGGGGGACTACAAGGATGTGGTGACGCTATGCAGGGAAAAGGTTAGAAAGGCGAAGGCCCAGCTAGAACTTAAACTGGCCACTGCTGTCAAGGACAACAAAAAATGTTTCTACAAGTATATCAGCGACAAAAGGAGGGCTAAGGAGAATCTCCCTCCTTTGTTGGATGCGGAGGGAAACCTGGCCACGAAGGATGAGGAGAAGGCTGAGGTACTTAATGCCTTCTTTGCCTCAGTCTTTAATAGTCGGACTGATCATCCTCAAGGTTTCCATGCCCCTCAGCTGGGTGACGGAGACAGGACACAGAATGTAGTCCCAGTTGTCGAAGAGGTGGCAGTCACCGACCTGCTCCTCCACCTGGATGCGCACAAGTCTATGGGGCCAGATGGGATCCACCCGAGGATACTGAGGGAATTAGCGGAGGAGCTTGCCAAGCCACTCTCCATCATTTACCAGCAGTCCTGGTCAGCTGGGGAGGTCCCAGACGACTGGAAGCTAGCTAATGTGACACCCATCTACAAGAAGGGTCGGAAGGAGGATCCGGGGAACTACAGGCCTGTCAGCCTGACCTGGGTGCCGGGGAAGGTCATGGAACAGATCATCCTGAGTGCCATTATGTGGCATGTGCGGGACAACCGGGGGATCAGGCTCAGCCAGCATGGGTTTATGAAAGGCAGGTCCTGCTTCACTAACCTGGTCTCCTTCTATGACAAGGTGAGCTGCTTAGTGGATGAGGGGAAGGCTGTGGATGTTGTCTACTTGGACTTCAGTAAGGCCTTTGACACCGTCTCCCACAGCATTCTCCTGCAGAAGCTGGCTGCTCACGGCTTGGACAAGTGCACTCTGAGCTGGGTTAAAAACTGGCTGGACGGCCGAGCCCAGAGAGTGGTGGTGAATGGAGCCAAATCCAGTTGGCGACCGGTCACGAGTGGTGTTCCCCAAGGCTCAGTGTTGGGGCCGGTCCTGTTCAATATCTTTATTGATGATCTGGATGAGGGGATTGAGTGCACCCTCAGTAAGTTTGCAGATGACACCAAGTTGGGTGGGAGTGTTGATCTGCTGGAGGGTAGGAAGGCCCTGCAGAGGGACCTGGCCAGGCTGGATTGTTGGGCCGGGGCCAACTGTATGAGGTTCAACAAGGCCAAGTGCCGGGTCCTGCACTTCGGTCATAACAACCCCAGGCAACGCTACCGGCTTGGGGAGGAGTGGCTGGAAAGCAGCCTGGCTGAAAAGGACCTGGGGGTGTTGGTTGACAGCTGCCTAAACATGAGCCAGCAGTGTGCCCAGGTGGCCAAGAGGGCCAATGGCATCCTGGCTTGTATCAGGAATAGCGTGGCCAGCAGCACCAGGGAGGTGATAGTGCCCCTGTATTCGGCACTGGTGAGGCCGCACCTCGAATGCTGTGTCCAATTTTGGGCCCCTCAATTCAAGAAGGACATCGAGGTGCTGGAGCGTGTCCAGAGAAGGGGAACAAAGCTGGTGAAGGCTCTAGAGAACAAGTCTTATGTGATCACACTCTTGTGTTACCCTGAAAAACAACCAGACACTGCTGAGAGCAGACAGATCCATCTCAGACTGCTAAATGTCTCACCCCATCTCAAGGTCTCAGCACCCCACTTCTAGCCAAGGACACACATGGCTCATTTCACAAACCCATCAGCATTTCCTCCATTGTAGCATCTCTGCGATTCCCCACGGGGCTTTCAGATAACAAAAGGGTGCTAGAGGACAGGTTCACATTCTGGAGGGCAACTCACAGCTTGGAAGGAAACCTCAAGGAGATAGCCAAGTGTCCTAATGACAGCATCTGATGAAGGGAAAACCAGCTTATTCTCCAGCCCCACAGACTCCACTGCCCACAGCCTCACAGGTCAGATGAAGTTTGGGACACTTGTTCCCATGGATGTAACTGAATGAAAGGACCCACAAAATCAGAGTGTGCCTTTGCAGCTGAAAATCCACCTCCCCAGAGAGCCTGGCAACAAGAGCAAGTTAACAATAGCAATAACACAGACCAGTGGAGAAACAAGGAAAAATCCAGTGAGGGTGTGGCTGAGAGAGGCCAGGGCAGGGGCAGCCGGGCACTCAGGCAGCGTTACCCTTCCCCAGCTGGGCACGCCACCTCCCAGACACCAACATTGCCGGGCAGCTGCTCTCAGCCCCTGTGCTCTGCAGAGGGAACTGGGCACGTGGCTGGAGAGCTGCCCCACGGCTCTGCTGGAGCTCTGGCTGCAGAGGAGGGGGTTCCCGCCTTGGAGCCCCCAGCCCTGAGGGCAGGGGCTTTGGTGGGTGGGAGAGGAGGTAAGGGGGCTTGCTCAGAGGAAGGGGTCTGCATTGGAGGGGATCACATGGAGGTTTCTGAATTCTCCCTTCCACAACATTGCTGTTTTGAGTTTCCTCTCATTCCCTGATCATATCCCTGCTGCCTGGAGATTTTCCTCCTGGCAAGTGATTCCCTGTGCCATGTCTTTTCCCTGTCAATGTTCACAGACCCCATGCCAACCTCTGTGCACTCACCTTGGCCCTCCAGAAGCCTGCCCATTTGCAGGGCACTGGCTGGGCGCATGTTCCTGTCTGGAGGTTCAGAAGGGCAGGTCAGAACAGCCCTGATGGGTGCAGCAGAGGTGATGCTGGTGCTGTCCTGGGGCAGAGGAGTGGCTGAGGGCACTTTAAGAGGCTGTTAGATGACCTCCTGGCCACTCAAAGTTACAGCTCAGGAGTCTCAGTGACTTGTCCAAACTTGACAGTTCCTTTTCTGTTTCTCTTTCCCTCCCCCAGCCCCACCCCTGCTCCTGTTCCCTGCTCTCAGAGTAGGAAACTGAAAACACAGACTCAGGAAATCTCTTTATAGCAAACTCTGCCTTGACCTTCCTCTTGAAACAGCCACTTGGAAGTTTCCTAGTGATCTGGAGCTGTGAGCAGCCCTGACCCACACAGCACCCTCTCGACAGCAGAAGGACCCTGTCCTGCCAGAAGTTGTTCCTTCCACCCACAGCTTCTCCCTGCAGCGCCATGAGGAGCTCCCCTGGGCAGGCTGAGTGCTGACCCTGGCAGGCAGCAGAGTCCCTGCCCTGGCACACAGCCCCCTGGGCCACAGGGACCCTACTCTGAAGGACAGCCCTGGGCACCCCTGGCTGCACACACACATTCACCCCCCTGCAGCCATCCCTGGGAGAAGGCAGCTGGGATGTCCTGTCCCTCTGACGGTGCAGCAGGGAAGCCCTGCTGTGCAGCATGTCCTTCTCCTCTACACTAGAGAAACTGCGGCAGTCCTCCTGACTGTGGGATGTGCCAGCTTTTGGACATCTTTCCACCAGCTGCAGATACATTGCCCTTCATGCAGGTACTTACCACGTAGAGGGCTGTGAAGATTTCTCCCCCAGTGAGCTCTCAACTTTCCTTACACCCCAGACTGCCTTTAAGCTCTCTCTGCCCTGCTCCTCTCCCCTCAGTGCCTGCAGGCAGTGCCCTCAGCCCTGCTGCGCTCTGCAGAGCTGCTGCTCCTGGGCACAGCTGTTTCTCTGCAGCTCTGCCCACTTCCCATGAGCTCCCTGTGTCCCAGGAGCCCAGCCCAGCTCAGCAGCAGAGGCCCAGCCCAAGGCACCACTTTCTCTGCCCCCTCTGGGCTCCCTCCAGGTGTCCCTGGGGCTCCAGGGGAACCTGCTGTGAAACAGCCTGAAGGCATCACTGATCTTCCCTCCTTCAGCTGGGGAGAGACACTTCTTTCCAGCAGGGTCCTTTCCCTGCTGAGAGACACAGTTAGGTGTAAATATCAACTTTTCTTGGCCCGTCATGAGACAGGACAGCCAGACAGAGACAGGCAGGGCTCTCCTTTACCTCTGTTGAGGGAAGGGATTCAATTGAGTCAGTCGAGGCATCCTCTCCTTGGTTTGTAGTCCTGGGGCTCGCAGGGGACTCTGCTCCCTCCCATGCCCATCACCAACCCACAGGAGGTGGGATTCCTCTTGCCTCTGTTCAGGTGGTCATTCAGTAGGCACCTGCATGTGAGCTCCTTGCCTCAGCTCCCATGGTAATTCATGGTGGTGGAGGCCAGGAGTGAGCTGTTCAGGTGCAAATGTCTGGTGACAGCTGAGGTGCTAGAGGTGGTCAAAGATAGGTGCAGGCAATAGAGAGAGATAGAAGATAGGTGCAGGCAGATGTAGAGACAGGACAGCATCAGACAACAACACTCTTGACTGACAGCATCTTCCTGGAGACTCCTGAGAGTTTCCTTTGGCTGACTAAAATGACAGCCGATGCCCAAATTAAGGGCAACTGAACGTGTCCCTACTCATTATGTTCAGGGTGGCCTATAGAGGTATCCCTATGACGGAATGGAGTCATGTGCCATAGGGAGAGCTCAGACTCTCTCTTTCTCTTCTCCATGAGCTGTATTTACTAGGCCTCCACTCACTGTGTTGGCAGTTGCCTCATGTTCATTCGCGCATTACCTTACATAATTCACAGTGTCTGCTCAACTCAGTGTTCAAACCCAGGCCCACAGAGCAACCTGAGATGCCAGGGCTGGCAGGGACAGGACAGCACCTTCAGGAAATCAATTCCCATTCAGGGCAGATGCATGAAAGACACCCTTGACAGCATCACAGAAAGTGGGATATGCTGCCTGTGTGCCAAGGCATGCTGGTGCCTCCTCTTGCCATCTTCTCCTTCTTTATCTCCTACTCCTCTTCTGGTTCCATGTTGCTCTCTGTTGCCGTCTTCTCCTCTTCCCTCTCCTTGCTTCATCATGCTTTCTCCTTATCTTCCTCCGCAGTCTCCTGTAGACTCCTTTTCTCTCTTCTTCCATCCTCTTGCCTATTTCTCCGATTCTTCCTGCTGTTTTCGTACTCATCCTCCCATTCCTCTTCAACATATTTTCTCCTCTTTTAGCCTGCTCTCTATTCCTCCTCGTCTGGCGTCCCATTGCCTCCACTTGCCTCCTGCTCCTCTTCCCTCTTCTGCCCTCCTCTTCCCTCCGCTTCCCTCCTCCTTTTCCTCTTTGTCTTGCCTCCTCTTCCCTCCGCCTTCTTTTGCCTTCTCTCCTGCTCTCACCTCCTCTTGCCTCCACCTCCTCTTGCCTCCTCTTGCCTCTTGGGACAGCCTGACGCCTCCTCCTCTTCCTCCTCCTTTCGCCTCACCTGGCCTCCTCTTGCCTTTCCCTTCTCTTCCTCTGCAGCCTCCTACACCCTCCTCTTCCCACACCTTGACGACTCTTGCCTCATTCTCCTCCTCCTCTTTTCTTCAACTCACATCCTTTGCCCTTCTCCTTTGCCTCCTTCTCTTCCTCTTCCTCCTATTACCTCCTCTTACCTCCTCTGCCTTTGCCTCCTCCGGCTTGCTCCCATTGCCTCCTCTTCCATACTCCTCCTCCTCTTCTTGCCTCCTACGCCATCTTGCTGCCTCCACCTCTTTTGACTCCTCTTGCCTCTCACTCCTTCTTTTCCTCTTACCTCCTTAAGATTTGACCCAATCTGCAGAGGGTCCAGGTGATTAGAAATCATAAGTTAAGTTGTATTATAAATTCTGTATTGCACTACTTATAAATTTTTCTACATTGATTCTGCTCATAGAAATCCTGTGCTATTCTAATCATAAATTCGGTGCTATGCTAATCATAGTATCCTGTTAGGAAAATAAAGCTGTATTTTAACTACAATTTAGTGCCGTAATCATTGTGCCAAGGATCCCTAAAAGAACCTGTCTATCCCCTTTCTCTCAGGTGGCACTCTTGCACACAGCTCTCCACAACAGGCTACAGGAAGGAGGTGGCTCATGATCGTAGCTTGTAGTTCAGCAGCTCGATCTTGACATCATCTGCAAGGAGGAGGAAAGTCATCACTGCCACAGCAGGCCAAATCTCCATGCAAGATTCATAACAAAATTCTAGAGAAAAGCTCATTTATTGCATCAGCTCTTGGGGAGTCATTTGTGTTGGGGCAGCTCAAGCTGTTTCCTGACCTTTGGTGGCAAACGTCTACTTCTCCCAGCCCTTTGCAAGGAACAGCAGGCATGCAACCCATGATCCCTTGGAGCTGGAGGGGGAAAGCAGAGGGTGTCCGCTGCCTTCTCACCAGGGATAATCACTGTGGGGAACGCAAGCTCCTGCAGCCATAACTCATCAATGTCCAGCTGGAAGATGGATCTGCAAGCGACAAACACCACTCGTTTGCTGTGGAATCACTCTTGGACCTTAGCAAATGTCCTGAGTCCTGCAACCAGGACACCCTGCCCAGGGAAAAGACAAAAAGGTCAATGAGTGAGTACTTTAGAGAGAAGAAAAGTGAAAGCTTTGGAAAAAACCCATGTTCTCCATTTTTTTACTTCCCCTCCTCAAAATATTTGCAAACATCTCTTGGCTAGAGATGATCCCAGGCATTTCCAGCACAAGGAATACCCCTGGGACTTATTCCCAGGGATTATCCATGGCACAGAGCCAGCATCATCCCCTGTCTCTCTGCTTGGTCTCTCCACTCTGACCACTGGGAAGAGTGAAGCCCTAGGGCGTGCTGCATGCTTTCTCAGGCTGGATCTGGACTTGGTTTCTTTCCCCGTTGGCCAGGAAGCTGCTCTGGGCACATGGGGTGCTCTTGCTGTGCTGCTATGATGCTCGGGGAGGGATCCTTCCTTGGGGCCCAGGCTCTCAGGAGGACTGAACCCCTGCAGGGCGAGAGGGACCAGGACACCAGCCTACTTTGTCCAGCTTCAGCTGTCCCAGGATGGCATCAGACACAGCTCCCCAGATAGCCAGGATCTCTGGAAAGCAAGGGAGAGAGGGCAGCCCCCAGCCCTCTCCAGCCACCCCCACAGCCCAGCAATTACAGCTTTTGACAGCGGACAGCGCTGATGCCACCCCTCACGAAGGAGCTCCCAAAACCCTCACCCTTGCTGGAGAGCTGCAGGAGTGTGGGGAACAAGCAGCTCAGCTTCAAGCTGACGGCCATGGTGCAGCAGCCCTCCATCGCACTTGCTGCTTGCCCTCAGCTCAGGAAAAGGGACGCTCTTCCCGGCTCCTCACCCAAAACTCCTCTCTGACCTGCTCCTTCTCCTGTCTGTCAGCGAGGGTCCCCCAGTGCATCCCTGCTGCCTCCTGACCCCACTCCCAGCCGTGGAGCAGCTCTGAAGGGCAGCGGTGGGGAGCCCCTGAGCAGTGCCCAGCAGCACCCAGGCCTCGCTGGCAAGTGCCGGCACTGCCGTGGCACCGGGGAGACCTCCCTGTCATGCAGTGCATCCCCCTGTGACATCAGCCCACATCATCTGAAGGGCCATTATGACACCAGCAGGGAGATGGTGCAACAGGGGAGAGAGGCGAGAGATCTTCCCTCTTGTCCTGAGAAACAGTCACCCCCTTTCTCCCAAGTCCTTTGCCAAAAATTGCATCTGCCCCCCGCACCAACATGTCTCTGCTACTGGGAGCCCGTCCGGGCAGGCGGGGTTTGGGGTTGGCTGCAGTCGGGCTGTTTTCAAGAGATGGGATTGAAGGCCTGTGGGACAAAACAGCCCCTCCCGTGTTACTGAACACTCTCTGCTTTGTGTCGCTCTCATGGTAGGAGCAGCACATGCTTCACTGGACTGGTTTTGGCTGGGATGGAGTTAATCTTCTTCATGGCAGCCCAGATGGGGCTGTGTTTTGGATTTGTGACCAAAACAGTCCTGATAAACCACGGATGTTTCAGCTGTTGCTGAACAGTGCTTGCACAGCGTCAAGGGCTTCTCTGTTCCTCACTCTGACCCACCAGTGAGTAGGCTGGGGGTGGGCAAGAAGCTGCGAGGGGACACAGCCAGGACAGCTGACCCCAACAGACCAAAGGGATATTCCGTACCAGGTGACATCGTGCTCAGCAATAAAGCTGGGGAAAGAAGGAGTAAGGCAGGCGGGGGGTGGTATGTTTGAGGCTATGATGTTTGTCTTCCCAGCTAATTCCCTCAGGTACTGCATACGCCCCTCAGCAGGGGGCCACTTGACTTGGTAATTTGCACCATCTCCTTTGAAGGGATACCTTTCCTTCACGCTCAGCTGGAGCCGACTGTAGGGGTAACTGATAGAGTCGGGGCTTGGGGCTCCGGTTTGGTCAGCTGGGGTCAGTGGTCCCAGCTGTGTCCCCTCCCAACTTCTCGTGCACCCCCAGCCTGCTCACTGGCAGGGCACTGCGAGAAGCAGAAAACCCCTCCATGCTCTGTAAGTAGGAACTGCTCAGCAATAAGCAAAACACCCCCGTGTTATCAACACTGGTGTAGGAGCAAATCCAAAACATAGCACCATACCAGCTGCAGATGCAGTTAAAATGAAAGATGCAACTGCAGATGGAGATGCCATTGCAGATACCGATGCAGGTAGCACGGCAGATGCAGGTATCGATGCAGATTCAGGTGCAGGTGGAGACACCACTGGGGACGCAGATACCACTGCAGATGCAGAGACAATTGCAGCTGCCAATACAGATGCAAATACCACTGCAGAGGGAGATACCTCTGCAGGTACTGATCCATGTCCACTCACAGAAGCCATTACAAGTACACGTGCAGATACAGACACCATTACCAATACAGATACAGTTACAGGAACAATTACGGGTACAGCTGGCATACGAGACACAGGTGCTGGTACCATCAGAAATACAGCTATTAACAGCATCACAAATACCATCACAGATACCGATATCATCACAGCCACAGACACCCATTAAATATGCAGATACGATTAGAGTTACCGGCACAAAGTATTGGAGATCCCGTTACAGACTCCATTGCAGATGCCATAGCAGATGCACACACCATTGCAGAAGTGACTGCAGATGAAGATCCCATGGCAGATGCAGACGCCATTGCAGAGACCATTCCAGACCACAGAGCAGATGCAGATGAGATTTTAGATGGAACTGCAGATGGAGAGGCCATTGAAGATACTGATGCCATTGCAGGTGCCATTGCAAATGAAACATTTGAAGGTGCTGATGCCATTGCAGATACAGGTGCCAGGGCAGATACCGCTGGAGACACCACTGCAGTGGCAGGCACCATTGCAGAAGCAGATGTTACTGCAGGTGCCATTGCAGATGCAGATACCCGTGCAAATGCAGAAATAGTGGCAAATGCCATTGCAGATGCAGATACCACGCAGATGCCATTGCAGTTTTAGTCCATGTTCCCATAGCATTGAAGGTGCCATTGAAGATACCACAGCAAACACCATTGCAGAGACCTCTCCAGATGCAGATACCACTGCAGATACCATTGCAGATACAGACACCATTGCAGATGCAGATGCCATTGCAGATGCAGATGCCACTGTAGGAGCAATTCCAGAAGCTCTTAGCAACGTGCACACCATTGCAGATTCCATTACAGACACAGACACCACAGCAGATGCAGATGCCATTGCAGGTGGCACTGCAGAATGAATTAGCATTGCAGACACCATTGTGGATGGCATTGCTGAGGCACAATGCATTCCTCATAACATCACAGATGGAGACAGCAATGCAAATGGCATTGCAGAGGCACGTGCCATTGCAGAGGGTGTTGCAGATGCAGCTAGAGTAGCAGAAGAACATCTGATTGCATGAGGATACCATTGAAGACACCATTGCAGATGCTACTGCAGGTGCAGCTATGACCACAGATGCCATTGCAGATGCATGCAAAAATTCAGACAGAAATGCCATTCCACATGCAGACACCATTGCAGATGCTGTTGCAGATGCAGATACCATTGCAGATCCGAATACTGCATTCCAGGTGGCACTGAAGAACTGCAGGCACCATTGCAGATACGGTATCACTGCAGATACAGTAACGGGCCGAAGGACAGGTACAGCTACAGAGACACGCGTGCTGGCACCATCAGAAATGCAGGTACCATCACAGCAACCGACAGAATTACAGACACAGATTCACACTGAATTGCTGATACAGCTGCAAATACAGGCACAAACCAGACACAATTCCAGATAAAGGTACAATTACACACACAATTGACGATACAAGTACAGTCTCCCATGCAAGTGCACATTCAATTACACCAACAACAGCAGCTACAGCACGTGACACCACTACCGACTGAGGTGCCATGGCAGACAAAGGAACCATTACACAGAAAGACACTGACACAAATGCAGCTCCCGTTACACACAGATGTGCTGTTACAGGCAGAGGCACAGATAAATATACAGGTAACTACACAGACAGTCACCGACAGGGAGATGGATGAGGATGCTGATATGGATACAAATACAATGACGGACACGGGCGCAGTTACAGAGACGGCCACAAATACCCACAGAGATACAAGCAGAGACAGAACTCCAGATCCAGACTCCGACACACACACAGGTACAATTGCTGATACAGGGACAGCTGGAGGAACGGACACAATTACACTTACAGAGAGCATTGCACACACAGATACCACTGCACATACCGATAAACAGATGGAAGGTGCCACTGAACATACCGCTGCAGATGGCATTGCAGGTTCAAGCACCAGTGCAGGCACCATTTCAGACGCACACACCGCTGCTGATAGCCCTGCAGATGCCATTGGCAAAGCAAATAACACTGCAGATGCAGGTACCACTGCCATTGAAGAAACCATTGCTGATGCCACTGCAGATGCAGAGGCCATTGCAGATATCGACAGCATTGCACTTACCCATGCAGGTACCAACACCATTGCAGATGCCTCTACCACTACTATTACAGCTCCTGATACCAGTACAGAGACCGCGATACCATTACAGACAGTCACAGCCATACCGAGACCGTCAGCGGTACAGACACCATTAGAGATGGCCTTGTCGATACTATTTCAGCTAGCGAGAGAATGACTCGTGTGCGTACAGAAACCAAATACACAGACACCTACAGAAACCATTGCAAGTCCACGTGCAGATACTGGTACCATTACCTATGCAGGTACAGTTACAGGTACAATTCCAGGTACAGACAGAGATATCGTTAGAGGCACAGATACTACTGGCACCATCACAACCACAGGTACCAGCACCATCATCCATACCATTGCATAAACTATTATAATTACAGATACAGATGCACATGGAATTTCAGATACAATTGCAGATACAGGCACAAAATCCATAAAGTTCCAGATACAAGGGCAGATAAAGATCTCATTAAACAGTACAGAAGTGCACTCACAGGCACCATCACACGTATACCATCGCAGATGCAATTACAAGTACAGATACAATTACACACAGAAGCACAGACACAATTAGAGCCCATTCTCCAATGGACAGAGTTACCATTACAAGTTACGCTATTGATACAAATACGATTGTAGACATAGAGACAAATACAATTGCAGATTCAGATACAGGTACTATGACACATGCAGGGACTCATACAGTTACCATTACAGACAATGATACTAACATAGACAGAGACACCAATACCGACACCTGCAATTGCATCTGAAGTTGTATCTGCATCTGCCACTGTATCGTCAATGGAATCTGCATCTCTTATGGCATCTGCAACAGCGCCTGCAGTTGTCCCTGCATCTCCAATGATTCCTGCAATGGCACCCACCTCTGAAATACTATCTGCACCTGCAATGCTATCTGCAATGGCATCCGAACCTTCAGTTGTATCTACATCTGCAACGCTATCTGCAATGGTATCTGCACCTGCAACGCCATCTGCACCAGAGAGTTGCAGACAAGGGTACGGTTGCACACACAGCATTCCAGATGCAGATACCCTCGTAGATGCCATGGCAGATTCAAGTACCATTGCAGATGCAGAGGCCATTGCAGATACTGATCCCGTTGCAGATATCGACAGCATTGCACATAGCGATGGAGACAGCGACACCATTACAGATACACACGCAGCACACCGGGGCATTATCCCCCTGCTCAGCACTGCTCAGACCACATACGCAACACCGTGCCGCATACGGGGCTTCCCCCCTCCACACCCACACGTTCCCCCCATCCCGATACAGGACAGACATCGACCAGCTGGAGCCAGGACGCGGGAGCACTCCCCACCCAGGGAGAGGCCGAGGGCACGGGGCGGCTCAGCCCGGGCAGGAGAGGGCTCCAGGGCTCGTCGCAGCCCACCAGGACCTTCAGCCAGGCTCTTGGTCCTGCTAGGTGGCAGGAGGAGGAGACACCATGGGCCACAGTGGAGAGGAGAGACCCGGCAATGCCCCTCCAGCCTGCTGCTGGCCTAGCAGCAGCTCCAGCTGAAGGCACCTCACCAACACCCACCCAGCCATCAGCCTGCTGCTGGCCTATCACCTGCAAGGATAGAAGTGACCTCACAAGCAACTTCCAAGCCACGTGCCTGCTCCTACCCTCTCAGCATCTCCGGCAGAAGTGACCTCCCCAGCCCTGCCCCAGCCCTCACCTCACTGCTGGCCCCTTGCCTGCCCCCAACCTGCCTCTCCTCTGCCCCCCAGCTCCCTCCTCTCTGCGCTCTCACTGCCAGCCACTGAGCACCTCACTGCCACCTGCTGCTCCTGACCAATCAGCTTCCTCCCATGCAAGCGACCTCACCGCACCCCAGCAATGTCACCGGCCACCCCACTGCCCCATCCCCTCTCCTGGCCTCTGCCTCCGCTTCTCACAGTCCCTGCCCTCCTCCTGCCTCCCCAGGGGCCGAGGAGCTCAGAGCTGGGGCAAAGGGGGCACAGCGCTGCTAAAGAAACCTTCTGCTGGGGATTCGCAGGCTGAGTCCTGCTCGTAAAGGAGGCACGCTCATCTCCGTGAGGAAGAAAATACCCTCCTGGCCACCGCAACACTCTTACTCCCAGCCCACACTGCATTTGTTGGGGAGGGATGAAAGAAATCCATTCATTGCCTCCGACACCCAAACGGCTTCAACACGGACCCGACTGGAGTTGTCCCGACCCTGTTGCAGAAGCGGGTAAGGAGCCACCAACAACCGCAGCGTCTGTATCTCCAGACCCCACTGGAGAACACGCTCTGCCCTTGCTCTCTGCAGAGACGGCGCTTCCTCAGCAGCGGGGGACGGGCGTGAGCCAGGCAATACAGAAAACAGTAACAGCAGGGGAAGCCAGTGCTATCGGTCAGCATGCTCCCGCTGCCCCAGGGGCTGGGCAATGGAGCAGCCAGAGCATACAGGTGTATCTGACTGCAAAAATCAAAAGCAAAAAGAAAAAAAAAAAAAAAAAAACAACTTTGGGAATCTGAAGTTCTGGTCAAAATGACGCCTCCTGTCTTAATCCACAATGACCCTGTCCATGTTTGCTTTCTCCCAAAAAGGTTGAATAAAAAAAGAAAAAAAAATAAAAAGAAGCCAAGAATATGATGCAGTGCAGGTTATATTCCAAGATTTAGTAACTTGTAACTTGTAGGCAGATGCAGATGCCACTGCAGAAGCAGATACCATTGCAGCTGCCATTGTAGATGCAGATACCATTTGAGACGCCATTTCAGCTGCAGATACCATTTCAGATTAAGATTACACGGCAGAGGCAAATGCCACTGCAGATGCAGATACAACTGCAGAGGCAGGTACCACTGCAGATGAAGATACCATTGCAGTTATCGTTGCACATACCATTACGCCAAGCTTTTTGTATTCCAAGATTTTGTAACTTGCATCCAAGCTCGGTCCTCCCGAGAATCTTCTGCTGCATCTTCTCCCCCATCTCCTTCTGCCATCAGCCACAGAAGGAAGTCTCTCGCAAGGGCTTGAGTCATTTGACCAGAAGAAAGCAAGAAAATGTGCTCCTGTATCAAGGAGGAAGGGCAGGAACTTGGGAGCCATTTTCATTTTGTTACCATCACAAGGGATGAGCATCCTTGCTAACAGAGATTCCCTTTGCAAGAACCAAATGCCATCTCTCAGGAGAAGTCAGCTGTCTTAACTCTTGACTATGCTCTGACTTTTCCCACCTTTTTGGAGCTGGGCCAGAGCCCCCTCAACCTCAGGCATCGCTCTGGAGTTAAGCAACAGTAACATCGAGTTTCTAATGTTGACTCATTGCTGCCTTGCTCTGGTAATCCTTCATAAAGATGCAGAAGGACTCTCAAAACTGGGACCAACCTCTCTTGCCAGCCAAGACACTTTTATTACAATAGAATTCCTCTTCCATGGTCTACTTCTGCAAAAGAGACACTTAATTCACAGCAATACAAAAGCAGCTCTTCTCAGGAAAAACAAAAACATCACACAATAAAACTCCACAAAAAAACCCAAAACCCAACAAGAAAACTCCAGCTGACCAGAAATGTTAGTTTTCAAACTGGGATTGTTTTGAAA